>JARBWK010000351.1:0-35048 GCA_030556195.1 Anolis apletophallus | reverse complement strand
TGAATAAGGTCTCTTATACCCTTCTGTTGCCTAAGAGTTTAGGGAAAGTTCATCCCACGTTTCATTGTGGTCTTCTGAAAAAATATGTGGGCCCCTTTCATCCTCCGGATTGAATGATGTTTTGTTTTACAGGGGGAGGACGTGGTGGAGGAGGTCGTTATGTCAGGATTGGGAGACTTGAGCTTGAGTGAAGTTCAAGCTCCCGGCCTGGCATGAGATTGCATCGACCTTTGCCCTAGTTCTTGGGTGACCTTGGGCTCCAGTTATATAAGACTGTGCTTAGTCATGTGGAAGTGAGGTAACTTCCACATGTGTGCAAGGCTGCAGGGGGAAGTGATGTAACTCCTCTGAGCCTGGACATTGGACAATTGGACTCCTAATGCTGACTCATGGGGCCATGAGGTCACATCTCTTTGGACTATGGGATATGCTGAATCACCGGATATGGTGCAACCCTACCTGGACAGTGCATGGGCGATGGGAGGGGGGCTGGGGTATATAAGTTGTGTTTTGGTGGCGGGCAGGTGCTTTTGCTTCACATGTGTCGTACCTGCAATAAAATCGTGTTGGACCGTGCTTTCAATCTACGCGTGATCCTTACCGAGTGTTGGAGAGTCGTTACAGTAATGTAAATAGTGTGCCTTAAAGAAAAAAAAAGAGAACAATCCTCTTGTCAGAGTAGAGTAACTAAAAGCAAGAGCTTGGTCCATACTTGAAGAACCTAAAAGAAGTACTGACCCCTCTACTCTCTCTGCCATGACACCACTTCTGGCCTTTTTTAATACCTGGGTGGGGAAATGGTTGTGGTGTCAGCCAGGGTCAGCTGGGCCCCTGAAACGGTGCTACACTATTATTTTCCCCTCTCCGGGGAATGACCCTTGACTTATCCATGAGTCATATCAAAATATATAATTTTGGCCAATAAACCTGCCCTCAACTATTGTATGACCAACTTATACATGAGTATATACAGTTGGTGCTTCATCTTGATCTTTTCCATAGCTGTAGTTCATCGTTGGCACCCCTTGTTGTAGGGGAGGCTTACGTACCTAATGAAATTGTGAGCTATGCTGACGGTGGCAAAATAGTCACCGGTAGGGCCTCCCATGCCGGACAGGTCACAACTGAAGGGTCTGACAAAGAGCGTCAATGGGCAGGATGGGCTCTCTAGTCTTTTGGCAACCATCCTAAGAGAAGGAAAACTCTAAATTCAAACCCGAGCAGATGGTGCTCGTCTAACCCTGTAAGGTCAACCATCAAAGAGAAAGTAACTCTAATCAAACCTATGACGCTGCCACCGTCCCAGTTTGCTAGGCCCCAGCAGATGAACTTTTGGTTTAAAGAGTGAGGCCACTTCTGAGCACGCTGCGTGCCACCAGAAAAATCCATTGCACAGGCTCGAAGGACACATCCAACCTCCTTGGTCATCAACGTGCTTGTAGAGGGCGTGGGATGAGTCCTTCCTGAATCTTCATTCATGAAGAAAAGCCAAGAAGTTCACCACATCTGAAAGTTTCAGAGAGCAGATAGATCAACATTGTTATCTTTAATAGTGATCATGGCTATAATCCTATTGGTTATTTAAGCTGGCAGAAAATGTTGCACAAGGAGGTATTAAGTTCCTTCTTGTGAAATACCTTTGCCTTGACTGTGTAGTGATGGCCAGAAGATACTCCATCCAACCTGATTGTGGAGGCACCCCTGGGAATCATCCTTCTCGCACTGAGCAGCCAGGGAAAAGAGAGGTCTTCATTCTCTTTCACCAATAGCAGTTTATGCTGGAGGTCCTTTCCACATATGTGCAATGCAGGCTTGACTAGCCATGGAGACACAGTTAAGACATGTTCTATATATGTGCTACACAGCTGGAGGAGAAAGGAGTAGCTTTCACCATAAGGATGCTTAAGGAGTTCCATATTCCGCCAGTGTACAGCTTGCTCTCTTCTAAATAAGATGTCTAGAAAAAGACCATATCAGCCTGGGGGCAGAAATAATATAAGTTCTTTTAAAAAAGCGATTAAATGCAATATAAGGAAGTAGGGTGCTGAGTGAAACCTCCCAATAGTCAACACTCCATCCCCTGATTTGAGATGCTGAATCTATTAGGACATACACAAACAAATCACATTCTACTTTTTTTCCATAGTCCAAGAACATTTTTCACCATGTTCCCTAAGTAACCAAGTATGTTATTTACCTTTAAAAAAAAATAAGAAGGAAATGCTTACCTATAGGAACTCAGGGACTGCCCCAAGTCTGAAAATGCAAAGTAGATACACTTAGGGAAAAACCTGGCCTATTTATAACCAATTCAAATAAGTATGCAAACAATTCATGTTGGTTCCCAAGGTAGCCAGCAAGTCCCATGTCATCATTAGTTACTGAAATGGACATCCAAGTGCCACCTTTGTGTTGATGGAGGCAGGCAGGATTTTCCCCGGGTACTGGTTGTGGGGGGTCGGGAGCAGGTGAGGGGTTTGCCCTCCTTTCTGCTAGAGATCCCTGTGTACAACTGGTGGGCCACTGTGTGACACAGAATGCTGGACTAGATGGGCTGAGGCCCGATTCAGCACGATTCTTCTTATGTTCTTATGTTCTTATCATGCGAGAAGGGTAAATTACTAAGCAATGTGAAAGCTTCATATCAGGGAGAGGGACAGTTCTGTGACAGTTGTCTCAAAGCTCCTTGGCTAGTAGCTACATTTCATGAAGCTACATCCTCATGCTATTTCCAATTCGCTGTATTGCGTCATCGTCATCACTATAGGCGATCACTCATGGCCGAGTATGATTTTCTTCCAGAGGTAGAGTCATAATGGTGGATCTATAAATTACTGTGAAGACCTATTCTGGATTCACGTGGTCTTTCAAATTTAGGGCATAGATTTCCAGATAGAAGGCAGTCATGATAAGGGTTTGCTTAATGTGCCTTCCACCAGCAAATTATGATTCTCCATCATCAACTTTGCTGGACTGGCCATGTTGCCCAAATGTCTTATCAGTAATCACCATCTCTCAAAGCTGTGTTGCAAATTATATAAGTGCCCTAGCCCTTGACAAAATATCTGATGAACAAAGAACTAACCTTAACAAACCCATAAATAGAGAAGAACTGAGGCAAGCAATAAGAAACTTAAAGAGCAACAAAGCCCCGGGCCCGGACGGCTTTACGGCCCCCTATTATAAGCTTTTTGAGGAACAAATTGCCACCTACCTGATTGAGACAATGAATGAGATTATGGAAAATAAAACCTTTCCGGAAACCTGGTCAATAGCCAACATTACTATGATAGCCAAAGATGGAGGGTGTAGGACAGAAGTGAGCAACTATAGGCCCATATCTCTCCTAAACATAGATTATAAGATTTTTGCGGCGATCCTGGGCGAGAGATTAAAAACATTCCTCAACGAATGGATAAAACAAGACCAGAAGGGTTTTCTACCCGGCAGACATCTTAAAGAAAATGTGAGGATAGTAGTTGACTCTCTTGAGTATTATAGATCAAACATAAAAGAAAGCAGCCTTACTCTTTGTAGATGCAAAGAAGGCATTCGATAGGGTGAGCTGGAGCTTCCTATCACTACTATTGAAAGAAATAGATATAGGACACCACCTCTCCAATGCAGTGGAAGCCATATACTCCCAACAGTCGGCAACCATAATAATAAACGGCACACATACGCAGAAATTCCAGATCCAGAAAGGAACCCGGCAAGGCTGCCCCCTCTCCCCCCTCCTTTTCATCTTGGTGTTAGAAACCCTTCTGGAAAACATAAGAAGGGATAAAAATTTGAAGGGACTAACCTAAAAATCCGAGCATACGCAGACGACCTAGTATGCTTCATAGAGAACCCAGGTGAGACTATGGAATTATGGATTGACAAACTAGAGGAGTTCGGCAAGGTGACCGGGTTCAAAATAAATAAAGGAAAAACTAAAATGATAACCAAGAACCTAAATCAGAAAGAAAAGGAAGAGTTGGGGAAAAAGGTGGGAATCCATACCACAAACAAAATAAAATACTTAGGAATTGTCATAACACCAAAGAATATAGATTTAATTAAGAATAACTATGAATCCTCCTGGGCGAGAGTTAAAAAAGATCTAGCTAAATGGAAGTCTCTCAATTTGTCGTTATTGGGCAGAATATCCCTAATAAAAATGAACGTCCTACCGAGGATGTTGTTCTTATTTCAAAGCATACCAGTATTAGTAAATGATAAGCTCATAAATATCTGGGAGAAAGACCTCAGGAAATTCATATGGCAGGGAAAGAGGCCCAGAATTAATTGGAAAAATCTAATAGATGAGAAGGAGAGGGGAGGATTGGGGATGCCAGACCTAAAATCATACTATGAGGCTAGCGCCCTGGAATGGGTGATAGACTGGACCACACTAAAAGACAATATGCTGCTATCCCTGGAGGGTTTCGATCTAAGGGCCGGCTGGCACGGGTACCTTTGGTACAGTAGAGCGAAGCTAGAAATTTTTTTTAACCAACACTGTTTCAGGAAACCACTATTGAGAGTCTGGCAGAAACACAGAGAGAGACTCTTTGATAAGACCCCGACCTGGCTGTCGCCCCAAGAGGCCTACCATAGAAGACAATATGGGAAAAATAATTGGCTAAGCTATGATATGCTATTAAAGAGCCGAGGCATGGAGCAGTCACTGAAAGATATAGAAGAATTAAGAGAGCTGGACAGTACTATGGACTGGCTCCAGTATAGGCAAATTTTTGAAATATATCGAAAAGATAAAGCCCGAGGTTTCGATAACTCCAAACATTTTTGGGATGGATTAATCCAAAAAAAGAAAGGGAAAATCTCAGTCCTCTATAAAAAAAAAACTATTGCAGTGGAACACAGAGGAAGAAACCATAAAAGTGTTTATGGTGAGGTGGGCTCAGGACCTAGGCCATGAAATCCCTCTAAGACAATGGGAAAGGACCTGGAAAAAGCACCATAAATATACGTACGCTAATGATTTAAAGGAGAATGGTATTAAAATATTTTACAGGTGGTACTTGACACCAAGTAAAATTGCCAAATATAATCCCAGATACTGTAATAAATGCTGGAAATGTGGAGTAGTTGAAGGGAAATTTTTCCACATGTGGTGGGGGTGCGACCGGGTAAGAAGCTTTTGGAAAAGCGTGTATAGAGAAATGAAAAAAGCGTTAAAAATAGAGTTTAATTACAAAGCAGAATATATGCTGTTAGGTCTACTGGATTTTTCAATTGACAAGAATAAAGAAAAACTTTTTATTTATTGTATCACAGCAGCGAGACTGGTGATGGCAAAACATTGGAAGGAAAAGATCCTACCCAAGATGGATGAATGGGTGCTCAAGTTAATGGACATTATGAATATGGACGGCCTGACGAGGGCAATGTCCCAAAATATGGAAACTACAGATTGGTCATTAATATTTGAATATTTGAAAAAACAAGGAAATATGAAAATTAATGAAAATGTTTACTTGTATTGAAACAACGCCAGGTTCGGCTAGGAGGATTTGCTTTTTACTATTAAAAATAAAGATACAGAGGGACCATATGAAGGTCCTAGAGGGTGGGACTCAGAGGGGGAAGTCCAAGATACTTTGTGTGTTAGTGAATGTGGGTGTTTGTATTGTAGGGGAAGGGTAGTCATGTGTCAGCCAAGTGGAATGTCGTTTGTTCTTTTTATCCTTAAAACTGCTAATAAAATATACTTTTAAAAAAGCTGTGTTGCATGAGACAGTCTGAATGACATAAAAAGTGCCACCCCTCCAAGCACCCGTCTCATCTCTGGCAAAACTATAGGGGAGGAGATCAGGGGCCCGTTCAGACAGTACCTTTATCCCAGGAGCTTCCGCATCAAAATGGAGGGTGGCCAGATGCCGTTCCCTGAAAATGCAGGCACAATTTTTACAAAAGGCAAAAAACACAAGATATCCAGGTGCAACAATATCACAGTTTTGAGCCAAATATGTGGATCTTCACATGTCTAGATGTGTCCCTGAAATTGGAAATGATGGAATTTTTAATCCGGGGTCGTTCCCAGGTTTTAGATGTTTGTTCCTGATTGATTGGTTCCTAAAAAGAAGGGGACACTTCAGTAGAAGGCAAAAACTTTGTGTTTTTTTGTATATAATTTTTATTGGATTTTCAGTGGTGCATGACCACATAGGAGGTGGGGGGGAGGGTGGGTGGTGAAGGTGGATGTGCCATCTGGATCAGGTCGAGGGTCTTCAGAATCCATTCATCTGTTTCCGGGATGGTGTCCTTCTTCCAGTGGCGTGCTAGAACTATCCTGCTGCAGGCACTGAGTAGGAAGAATATTCTTTCCTGATTTTTATTGAAGATTGGGTTGGATAGTCCTAAAAGATAGTGTTGCGGGTCCATGGGAAATTTTATCTTTAATATCTGTTCTATTTCTTTGTGGATGGCTGTCCAGTATTTGAGGGCGATTTTGCACCTCCACCATTGGTGTATGTAGGGTCCAATTTCCCTTCTGCATTTCCAGCAGACATTGGAGCTGTTTTTATTAAATTTTGCAAGTCTCGCTGGGTATAAGTGCCACCGATATTGCATCTTCAGCCAGTTTTCTGTGATGTCGGTGGATAGCAAAAAACTTTGTTTATATGCCAGAAACTTCATGAAACGTGTGAAGGGCACATTTTCTCTGGCCAGGACAAAGTTGTCACTCCCTAGTCAATGTTTCACAAGGAGAGCAATCAGGAGCAGCCATGTATAACCCAGGAACAGCACCCTGTTCTTTGATGCCACAAGTACACAATCAAATCTGTCTAAACAGATGACCAGGCAGCCAGACTCTAAAAAGTGTCAATAATGACAAAGTTCTGTTGCTGGCTTGAAAGTGTGTGTTCCTGTGGTACTGACTTGGGTAGAAGTGGTCCTACTCTGTAAACTTGTTTGTGTGTCATATATTTCATGAAACGTCTGGAGGGCCAGGACAAAGAACTGAACTTTTGCAGTGATTCGCTGAAGTGATCCTCCGCATCTTGAGGTTTTTTGGAAAAAACACTGAAACCAGAAACCAGAAAGTTTCTGGTAGAAGTCTTGTGGCAGCCACTTTGATAGCCTCTAAATCTCGCAACAAAGCATCAAGTCTGGGCAACAGAGACGGAAATCCCAAGAAAATGGGTTTTTTTTTATGTGGACCTCCTCTGAAGTCCCGGGATTTTTTGCCCCTGTTTAAAATTCGTGATTTAGTGCTATCTGGAAGCACCCTGGGATTCTATTCTGGCAGGCAGTGTGGTTGGTTAAAAAAATAGCATTTTAATCTTAATTTGCCCATCTCTGTGTTGTGCACAAACTCAAACCTGACTTTGTATACATTCTGGGAACTTTCAAGGACAGTATAATACATGCCAACTCTAATATAAGAGGGAGCTAGTGAAATGTTTGTAAAAGCAGGAGCAAGAATGGAGCCGGACCCACATCAACATCAAGGGAAGCAGGTTTAGACAGGAAAGTAATGTCCCCAGGCATTTTTGTGCATAGGACAAAATATCCAAATGGTTAAGAAACAAGGAAGTTCAATAGAGTACAGTGAGGTGCTTTTAAAGAAGAAGATTTCCTTTCAAACCTACAAGAGCCAGGGACATCACATCCTAAGCTTTGCTCATACATTGAGCTTCAGAAAAAATAGTCTGTTGTCTTCTGTGGAAGATACATCACCTTGGACAGTGTTTCCCAACCAGTGTACCGTGGCACACTAGTGTGCCTTGAGCGATCATCAGGTGTGCCGTGGGAACCTCCAATACCCTTTCTTCCCCCTCCTGCCGAACACTTTTTCTTCTCCACTCGGGCTCCCTTCTTCCCAGCCTCGCTCTGCTCACTTTCCCTCGCTTTGCTCTGGGGCGAGTCTGTGCAGTAGCGCCCGCACATGTCATGTCTTCCTCCCTCCCCCCTCCTCTCCTGAACATGCTCACGCTGCCCCCTCAGATCAAAAAGGCGGCGGAAGCGGCAGTGTAGAAGAAAAAGTAAGTGTTCGGCAGGAGGGGAAGAAAGGGTGCGAAGGGGGAGGAAGAGGTCTCTGTTGAAAGTTGGCATGGGCAAACTTGGACCTTCCGGGTGTTTTGGACTCCAACTCCCACCATTCATAGCAGCCTCAGGGCCTTTTCCTTTTTTTTCCCCTCAGCCATTTAAGCAGGAAAGGGCCTCAGGCTGTTAGGAATGGTAGGAAATGAAGTCCAAAGCACCCAGAGGGCCAAAGTTTGCCCATGCCTGTTTTAGGGGCCTTAAAGTGGTGAGCCTCCTTCCAACATTGTGATTCTGGATAGAAAACAAATAACACTGTTTGAGTCCACAGTGCTCTCTGGGTGTAGGTGAACTACAACTTCCAAATTCAAGGTCAATTCCGAAGCAAACCCTTTCAGTACTTTCTGTTGGTAATGAGAGTTCAATATGCCAAGTTTGGTTCAATTCCATTGTTGCAAGAGTTCAAGATGCTCTTTGTTTGTGTGTTAACTATAAATCCCAGAAACTGTAACTCCCAAATGTCAAGGTCTATTTTCCCCAAACTCCATCTGTGTTCACATTTGGGCATATTGAGTATTCATGCCAAGTTTGGTCCTGATCCAACATTGTTTCAGTCCACAGTGCTCTCTGAATATAGGTGAACTACAACTCCAAAACCCAAGGTCAATGCCCACCAAACTCTTATAGCATTTTCTCTTGGTTATGGGGATTCGGTGTGGGAAGTTTGTGTCTTTCTGCCATTCCTGCCAGGATATCTATGTTGTGTTCATCGAAACAGGCCCAGGTTTCACATTGAGTGTATAAATACATTTAAGAACATATTAACTATATGTATTGCTGTGTTAGAGTGTCATTTTGTGTCATTTTGGTTGGTGGTGTGCCCCAGGATTTTGTAAATGTAAAAAGTGTGCCGTGGCTCAGAAAAAGTTGGGAAACAGTAACCAAGTAGAACGGGAGACATGGAGTGAAGTTGAATGGCATGAGTTCACTGCCCAATGCAAGGACGCTTTTTGTAATCCATCAAACTTTTATGCCTTACAGAGGGGTTGTGGCTTTGACCGTTGCCTCCTCCGTCCTAACAACTTGATAGTTCACTGCTAAAAAATTCTGAAATAGCAATCAAAGCTTTCTTGGCTCCATGCTTTTCTCTGGCCTGGTACTACCTTTATGATGCATGTAAGTTTAATACAAATACAAAAAGAAAAATATTGGTGGGGTGGCAATAATGAGAGGTGAGTCACTCCCAAATTGTTTTCTCGCCCCAAATTCTGTATATCTATTCATCTGAAATATAGCAGCTGTGATATTTTCAGCCCTGGCATCATTCCCTGGAAAAAAAAATCTTCTGCTATGGTTTTCATATATGAAAAATATTTGCAGTTTTTAATAGAAAACAGCAAAAGAAATCCCTGGACCTATCTATCTACACTTCAGCAGGCTACATCTAATCTAAAGATCAAACATTTTATAGACTATTTCTTGTTTCTCATAATAACAAAAGGAAGAGAAGAATATTCGTTATTGTTAAGTGTTGACTCATGTTTAAGATCCAAGAAGAATGAGAATACCTTGAATCAATCCAACTGTGACGGCGCAGCAAGCGCCACTTGTATGAAAAACTTTAAATTCCAAAAGGTTTGCACTGTTGTGTTGTGTTTCTGCAGCCTGCTCAGTTTTGCAAAGATTTGGTTCCTTGCACCTGCTCTGCATTGCTTTGCATTGTTTGCAGAGCCCAGTTGAGTTTGTTCCACCCCCTTTCCCAGGGATCTGGAAAAGTATGTCATTTTTATATTAATTAGACCACCAGGATTTCTCCAGAGAGGACGTGACTGTAGGTTTGCCAGGCCAGGCCTTGGTCAAGCTATCTTCCTACACCAGACTGACCTACGTTGGGACTCGTACAGAAAGCCCAGCATACCAAAAGGAGGAGTCCCAGGCACCTTCAAACCAGACAGTTGGCATCCAGAGGAAGGTTTCGTGCCTACAATATAGACCTTCTGGCTGGGGTTTCGAGTGTCCTTACCTCGAAGCCATAGAGAAGGAGAGGACTTGGAGAGCCATCTGGCTAAAGCTTCCTGGACTACAGCTACAGAGAGACTATAATGTAAAATCTTTCATTTATTTTTGGGGAACTAAGTGAAATGTCTGAGTGAGGTTAACTCATGTTAAGAACAATAAAGCCTGTTTGAGTTAACTAGAGTGTCCAGCTTGGTCCTTGGGAGCCCCAAGCCTCTGAAGGAAGGCAAGAAGCAATCCCCCGGTATAGAGAGACCACGTCCTTGCCCATCACTGAGTATTTACAGACCGGGTGCAATGGCACACCAAGTGCAAACAGAGCTTTTATTTTTCTTAAGTGCAAAATCATGGACCAAATCTGAAGGGTTCAATATATATTGGTTGTACTTTGACAGAATTCAAGAACATAACTATTTGTTACCATCAGACGTAAATCTGCAATATTAGGCAGCTGTGTTAGTCTACGTCATGAAAGGTAGAAAAAGGATTATTTTGAATGAGAGGACCAATCACTTTACTAATCCTGTACCCTGTAACTGTCACATTTTAGTATGGACAGTCTTGATTAATAACTTGTTTAATCTCAGGAATGGGGCATAGAGAGGAAAAGATAGAATCTTGACCTTGCCAGTAAATGCAGAGAAATGGCTGCAGCTTCTCCAAAGTTGTGTGTTCTTCCTCATTAATAACTTTTGCTTTTTTGAGCACCCTCTGTTTTTCACCTGTGAAAAGTTGGAGGGAGGATCTGCAAGAGGGACTGTGGAATGAGAACTAAGAAATGGACAAGTTTGTGTTGTTCTCTACCATGGACTTCAACCCGAGGAATAAGTAAGACATTTGAGAGCATTGGTTTCCTCTTAAGTTTCACCACACCTCGTTTAAATTCAACAGAAGATTTGAAAAATACATTGATTGCCAATCGGCTTAGATATTGTATGAAAACGCAGACTTTATAAACAGTGAAAAACCTGGAACTCACAGCTGCAACCGTCTGGGGTGCCCGGGGTATGGAAAAAAGAGATAAAGTGGCTCTGGGCCCAGAAAAACACGCCTCTTTTACCTGTCTGGCACGCCCTTGTATCCTATTACCATACCTCCTCCTCTGCCTCTCAGATCTCGCTCCTAAAGACTTGCAGTGAAGAGGTGCAAGTGCACAGGTGCGAGATCTGAGAGGCAGAAGAGGTACAGTAATAGGAAAATTACCATATAGAAATCAAATCTGATTCTTTTAAAAATTTATTTGGTGAGTGTTGGAAGATGGGTAGTCTTATACGGCAAGTATATCCCAATCTCTATATTTTAACTGGAAAAGTTGGGGGTCGTCTTATACGTTTAGTCATCTTATAGGCCAGAAAATACGGTACTTCCTTTTCCAAAATTCATACATAATAAATTTAGAAGGGAAGTATGTAACTAGATAATTTTCCCCCTTTGCAGTTTCTCTGAGTAATGGAAGGGAGTCTTCCGTCCTCCAGGGTCCACAAAAGGGAACTTTGAAATAGGACAAAACAAGGGTTGACCCTTGGGGGTACGGAATTAAAGGTTTTCCCACAAACAAGGGAAATATTTCTTCACCCAGAGGGTCATTGGGTTATGGAATTTACTTCCAGAAGAGGTTGTGACAGCTGTCAGCCTGAACAACTTCAAGGCAGGATTAGACAGATTCATGGATACCAAGTTTATCGGTAGTTACTGAAAAGGACATTCAAGTGCCACCTCGGAGTTGGTTGAGGTAGGCAGGATTTCCCTGGGTACTGGTTGTGGGGGGTCGGGAGCAGGTCAGGGTTTGCCCTCCCTTCTGCTCAAGATCCCCGTGTACAACTGGTGGGCCACTGTGTGATACAGAATGCTGGACTAGATGGGCTGAGGTCCGATTCAGCATGGCTCTTCTTATGTTCTTTTTTTAAAAAAAAAAATAGAAGTTTATTGAGTTTTCATAGCATAAAAACAGACAAACAACAAAGAGCCGTCTCCAGATGAGACGGTTGTTCCGAAGTTCGGAAGAACAAAGAGAGAGAAAAGCAGAAAGTTAAAAGAGGATAGTCAAGAAAGTAGAAAAGATAGAGACAGCAGAGAGGAGAGAGCCCCAAGAGCCCTTCCTTCCTGCTGAGTGCTCAAAGCAAAAGGGTAGAAAGTGTTGTAAGTAGCGTGATCATGTTCGGAGGTCGAGGGTTTGATTCAGGCCCGCTCTTTCCCGTTCTAAATTTCTTGTTATTCTTTGTGTCCTGCAAGGGGTATAGAGGGGGAGAGAGAGGTCAATCATCTTGTCTCTATAACAAATTTAAGTCTACATTAAATTCCCTTTTACAATAGTTTCTTATTTTTGACCAGTCCAATGTCTCCTTCTCTTCTTTAGTCTCTTGGCGCAGTTTCTCACTTAGGGCCAGCATTTGGATGGCTCCCAGAGTTTGGAGAACCAAGCATCTTTCGTCGGGGTTCCACATCCTTCCATTGCTGGGCAAAGGCCATTCTCGCTGCGGTGGTACAAAGTGTAAAGATTTTCCAGTCCTCTTTAGGGAAGCCATTGTCCTTTATTCCCAGCAGAAAGAGGTCCGGTTTTCTTTCGACCTTCCACCCCAATATTTTATTTATTTCTGCCTGGATCATTTTCCAGTACCTGATTGTTTTACCACAAGTCCACCATACATGGAAAAGGTACCGCTAGAACATGAGCATCTTCTGCATTTCGGGTTAAGATTCTTATATATCTTGGCTAGCTTGGCTGGGGTTAAGTGCCACCTATATATCATTTTTATCCAGTTTTCTTGATATGCATAGCTGGCCACACTACCCACGTTCTCTTTCCAAATTTTTGCCCATGTTTCTTTATTAATTTTATAACCTAAGTTTCTAGACCAGCTCTTCATATATTCCCTGTCCTGGTTATCTTCTGTTTCCCATTTTAATAGCACCTTATAAATTTTTCCCACTATTTTCTGATTCTTACCCAGCATGATTTCCTCTAATTCGTTGCTGTCCTCCTCGAACCCCTTTTTTTATATCTGTTTTGAATTTCTCTTTTATTTGTAGGTACGGGAGCCAGCCCAACACTATCCCTTCTAGTTTCAATTGATCCATATTTTTAAGCACATATTTTTGCCCGTCCCACTCAATCAGTTCCCTGTATTGAGCCCATCTTTTACTTCCTAGTTCTCTGATCCTGAACGCCTCTATTGGGGACAACCATAATGGGGTCTTTTTGTATATTTTTTTCCAATACTTTATCCAGACTTTTAAAATCGCCTCCCTGGTATAGTGGTTCTTGAACCCCGCATCCACCTTAAGCTTGTCATATCCCATGTAGGCATGAAAACCAAACCTTAGGTCGTATCCTTCCAGATTCAACATCCTATCCTCTTTTAGATTGACCCATTCCCTTGCCCAGGCGAGACAGTTGGCCTCGAAATATATCTTTAGGTTGGGTACTCCCAGTCCCCCTCTGTTTTACTATCTTGCATGGTCTTCATTTTTACTCTTGGTTTTTTTCCCCCCATAGATATTTTGACATGTCCCTAGTCCAAGTTTTAAATTGATCATCTTTTTTATTATTGGGATCGTGGAGAAGAGAAAATTGATTCTGGGGAGTATCATCATTTTAAGTGACGCCTACTTTTCCCATCAAGGATAGGTTAAGTTTCTCCCATTTCCCCATATCCTTTTGAATTTCTTTCCATAATTTTATATAATTGTTTTTAAATAGCTGAGAGTTTTTGATGTTAACTCGATTCCTAGATATTTTACTTTACTTACTATTTTGATTCCTGAGATCTCCTCCAGTTTCTGTTTCTCTTCTCCACTCATATTTTTGACTAACATTTGTGTTTTGTTCTTATTCATTTTAAGGCCAGCTATCTCGCCAAATTCTTCTATTCTTTTCAGCCATAATTGGATAGTTTCTATTGGGCTTTGTATAATTAGGGCTACATCGTCCGCAAAGGCTTTCACTTTTGTTTTTCTTTTCCAATTTGCACCCCTTTAAGTCTGTCATCCTCCCTGATGGTGTTTAACAATATCTCCAACATGAGGACAAATAGCAAGGGGACAGCGGGCATCCCTGCCTCACTCCTTTTGAATCTCCAGCTTTTCAGTTTTCCCTTGATTAACTATTATTTTAGCTGTTTGTTTTTGGTATATGGCCCGGATTGTGTTCTCCATCTGAAAGCCCATGTCTAATTCTTTGAGGAGTACTTTGAGATAGTCCCAGGAGATTTTGTCGAACGCTTTCTCAGCGTCCATAAACATTATGGCAGCCTCTTTATCTATATTTTTATCGAAGTATTCTATCACGTTGATTATATTTCTTATGTTGGTCTTTAAGTGCCTTCCTGGTATGAATCCGTTCTGGTCCTCTTTTATCCATTGTGTAGCACCCATGGGTTCGTTCGTGCCACTGGGAGGGGGTGAGGCGCCGGGGGTCCCGATGCCATTGGGACCCGCACAGGCTGAAGGGGACTCGGAGGGGCGAGTTGGAAGGCCCAGAGCAAGATTGGTCAGCAGTGCCTTTGCCCAGTTCACCTGTAGAGAGTTTAGCATGGGATCTCGAGTGGGAGCATTCTCCCGGGGAAGGAGCGGACCAGGTGGAGATGGGAGGCAGCGAAGCAGATAGCGGAGATAGTTATGAATTCCCAAACGGCCGAGGTTCCCAGGACCTGGCCGAGCAGCAGATGGAGGCCAGCGGCTGGGAAAGTTCGGGGGAGGCTGCTTCTCAAGGAGATAGCGATACTGAACTGGAAGAGCGGGGCCGTTCCCATAACAGACGCAGGGACATAGAGCAGGGCAGGAGGAGCTGGCATCTGTCCCTAGACCGTCACCGTTCGGAAAGTAGAGACTGGAGACGCCGGGCCCTAGATCGTCGAGGGGGCCCGGCCGAAGGATTAAGAACGGCCCCGTGGGAACTGATCCTCAGTTCTCCGGCCACGTCTGATCTGAAGGGCGTGGCGGAGTGAACCACGGAGCCTAGCTTGGCTCGCCTTGGACCAAGACCTTGCCTTGTTATTGATTCGCATTGCTGCGGATACCCTGCTTTGTTCCGGAGTCAATCCGGGAACTTGCCAAGTTTATTGCCACGTTTGCTTTTGGAACTATCTTTTGGAACTTTGCTTTCTTAATTGGACTACAGCTTTGCTGTTTGCTTTATTCTTTGATCTCTTCAAGAGAATTGCCTTTTGGACCTTTTTTATATTCAATAAAACTAGTTAGCCTTTGCTACGTCTCCGTGTGTGTGTTAAAGGGGCAGTACTAAGTCGGTGATTGTGACAGTTGGCCGGAGAACTCCCGAACCCCTTTTTGCACCACGGGACGTACTAGGAACCGCCGGCTGCGTACCAAGGCTCCCATTGTCTCCACGGCCGCCATGGCGAACTTGACGGGTCCGCAAGTGGTGGCGTTGCAACAGGAGGTGGCGGAGCTGCGAACCCGAGCGGGGCGGCACCCGTCGGTGAATGCCCCGGCTCGTTTCAATGGACATCCGGCGTCGGTGGAAGTTTTCATTGCCCAGGTTCGGATGTACCTGGAGTTGCGGCCCAATGAGTTTGCCACCCCTCGAGCCCAGGTGGGGTTCGTGTTCAACTGTATGGAAGGGATGGCAGCGACGTTGGCAACTCCCTCATCAATGGCGCGTCCCCTCATGTGGCGACTTTGGACACTTTCCTAGATGCGATCCGGGCGACCTGGGGACCCCCCGTCCATGAGGACCTGGCGGAACGGGATTTAGCACGGCTGACCATGAAGGACATGACCTTGTCTCAGTATATTTCCCGTTTCCGAGTATTGGCCAGCCAGACCAAGTGGGAAGGGCCACCCTTGCGCTACACGTATCTAGCGGGACTCTCGCCCGAGATCCAGCAACAGATGTTGCAATCACCCCGGCCGGCCGACCTGGAGGAGGCCATCGCCTCGAGTTTGCGGGCGGAGGCGGCCGTGCAATACAAGAGAAGGTGGGGGGCCGCCACGGCCGAGAAACCACCGACCAAGCGGGAGGCCGGGACCGGCCAATTTGTGCCCCGCCAGATCCCTGCCCCCACCCCTTTTGTGGATGACTCTGAACCGATGCAACTGGGTACGGTGCGGCCCAAAGTGGATGCCGCCGAGAAGGCTCGGCGTCAAAGACTCAACCTTTGTTGGTACTGCGGGGGCCCGGGTCACTTTTCTAGGGTACGGCCGAGTGTAAGAGGGTTCGCTCACTCGGCCGACGTCGCTAACCCTCCCCCTGAACCCAAGACTGGACAATTGTTCCTTGTCATGGTCAGCTTGTGGTCGCCCGAGAAGGGGCCGATGATGGTCCATGCCATGATTGACTCGGGAGCGACCAACAACTTCATTGATGCAGACTATGCCAAGTCTGCAGGATTAAACTTTCTTGACCTCCAAGAGCCCAAGGGTGTCCAGACCATCGATGGGAGAGTGTTGAAAACTGGGGCTGTAACTCAGTATACAGCCCCTACCAGGATGTGGACTAGCTCCCACAAAGAGGACATTTCTTTTCTTGTGACCAAGCTCCCAGATTTCCCCATTGTCCTGGGCATTGTGTGGCTCGCGCTCCACGACCCCCAGATCTCCTGGGCTAAGAGACAGCTAATTTTTTCTTCCGATCATTGCCAGGGCCACTGCATGACGGCCCGGGCGTGCCAGGCTCAAGAAGTGGAGAATGTGGCCACCCTGCCCAAGAAGTATGCCGGATTTTGGGATGTCTTCAGTGAGAAGGAGGCGGAACGCTTGCCTCCGCACCGGCCCTATGACTGTGCCATTGACTTGCAGCCGGGGCCCCAATTCCGCGGGGCGCCTCTACCCGCTCGCGGGCCCGGGGCCACTGGCTCTCCGAGACGTCCTGGATGAGAACCTGCGGAAGGGGTTCAGGTGGCCCTCCCCATCCCCGGCCGGGGCTCCGATTCTTTTTTGTCAGAAGAAATCGGGGAGTTGACTGTGCAATGACTACAGGGAACTCAACAAGATCACGATCCGGAACCGGTATCCCCTGCCCTTGATCCCGAGCTCTTGGAGCGGATGCGGGAGCTAAAGGTGTTCACTAAACTGGACCTGAGGGGCTTACAACCTTGTCCGGATTCGCCAGGGTGATGAATGGAAGACGGCCTTCCAGACCAAGTGGGGCAGTTTCGAATACCTGGTGATGGGATTCGGTTTGTGCAACGCCCCAGCATGTTTCCAACATTTCATGAATGACATATTCCGAGACCTGTTGGACCGCTATCTGGCGGTCTACCTTGACGACCTGCTGATTTTTTCTCCGGATCAGGCGACCCATGATCGCCATGTCAAGGAGTGCTCCTGAGACTGAGGGCCCCTGGGCCCTATGCCAAGCTGGAGAAATGTGCGTTTGACTTGCGTGAAGTGGACTTTCTGGGCTACCGTATCTCTCCTACGGGCATTGCCATGGATGACACCAAGGTCAAGCAGTGGTCGACTGGGCACCCCCTGCTAGCAAAAAAGACATTCAAAGATTCCTGGGCTTTGCCAACTACTACAGAAAGTTCATTCCTGACTTTGCCAAGTGGGCTGATCCGATCACCCAGTGTTTGCGGGGAAAGGTGCCGTTCCGGTGGACTCCGGAGCGGATGTGGGGTTCCGCAAGTTGAAGCAGCTGTTCACCACTCAGCCGCTTTTGCAGCACCCCAACCCCGCACCCCTTTCATCGTCAGGCCGATGCTTCGGATGTGGCGGTGGGAGCGATCCTGCTACAGCCTCAGGGGACGGACTTGTTGCCCTGTGCCTACTATTCCCGGCAGCTGACGGCTCCGGAAAAAGAACTACACCATTTGGGAGAAGGAACTTTTGGCCATCAAGGTGGCGTTTGAAGTCTGGAGACACCTGCTTGAAGGGGCCAAGTTCCCGGTGGAGGTTCACACCGACCACCGGAACTTGGAGCATCTGAAGTCGCAGCGCAAATTGAACCAGAGGCAACAGAGATGGTCCCTGTTCTTTGAGCGATTCAATTTCCGCATTCACTATGTGACCCCAAGCAGACCAAGCAAGCTGATGCCCTGTCCCGGAAGCCGGAGTATGTCCGCGGAGGAGAGGTCCTCTCCGAGCAGCCTCTGCTCAAAGCGGAGAACTTTGCAGCCGCCCGAGCGGCCCCGCGCCGGCTCCGGCGGCCCCGTCCGGCCCCGTGGATAAGCGGCCGTTGAGTGTGCGGGTTCAGGCCCGCCAACGGGAGGACCCTTGGGTGCGCGAGCTGCTGTCCAAGGGGGTGCAGGCTCCGTTTCAGGTGCGGAACGGGGTGCTCGATCATCGGGACTCTGTTTATGTTTCTCCGGGCCTGAGCGGGGACATTCTCAAGCTTTGCCACGACTCTAAGGCGGCGGGCCATTTTGGGCTCTTCAAGACGCTGCAGCTGGTTCTCGGGATTTTTGGTGGCTTAAAGTGCGGAGGGATGTGGAGGACTATGTGGGATCCTGCCCTGTGTGCCACCGGGCTAAGAACCAGGGGCAAGCCGGCTGGCTTGCTCCAGCCTCTTCCGACTCCCTCCGCTCACTGGAAGATGATTTCGGCTGATTTCATCACCGACCTCCCCAAGTACAAGGGCTTCACCACGATACTGGTCGTGGTGGACTGTTTCACCAAGATGGGACACTTCATCCCCTGTGTGGGGGTGCCTACTGCCAAGGAGACTGCTGATATGTTTGTGCAACATGTGTTTCGGCTGCATGGACTTCCACAGAGCCTGGTGACGGACCGGGGCACCCAATTCACTTCCCAGTTCTGGAAGGCTGTCCAGAAGCTGCTGGGGATTGATGCGCGGATGTCCACGGCTCACCACCCGCAGACCGATGGGCAAACCGAAAGGGTTAATGCCACTTTGGAGCAGTACCTGCGCTGCTATGTCAACTATCAGCAAACCAACTGGGCGTCCTTGTTGTCTTTGGCAGAGTTTGCTTACAACAATGCGACGCAGGAATCCATCAAAGAGACTCCTTTCTTTGCCAACTATGGACACCACCCTCGGTTCTACCCTCCGGTGGACCCGTCTGGGGACGTTTCGGAGGCTACGGATTGGCTCCAGGAGCTCACTGCGCGTCAAGACTTGCGACGTACTCACTTGGCCCAGGCGAAGGCCGACGACATGCGGATGGCTGATCGGCGGCGCCAGGAGGGTCCTGCGATTCTGGTGGGGATAAAGTTTGGCTGTCCACCAAGAATCTGCCCACGCAACGCCCCAGCCGCAAGTTAGATGCCCGGGTTTTGGGGCCCTACAAAGTTTTGGAGCGGGTGGGGCCTGTTTCCTTCAAGCTCCAGCTCCCTGCGGACATGAAACTCCACCCGGTGTTTCATCGCTCCTTGCTCCGCCCGGCGAAGGGTGCGGCCTGATGTGGCGCAGCCGCCTCCTCCCCCCTGTGATGCGGGAGGCGGGGAGGAGGTCGAAGTGCAGGACATTTTGGATGCTCGCATCCGGTACCGGAAGTTGGAGTATTTCATTGACTGGAAAGGTTTTGGCCCGGAAGAGCGTGCTTGGGTCAAGGCTCGAGATGTCCACGCGCCGGAGTTGGTGGCCCGTTTCCACCGCAAGTATCCTGACAAGCCCAAGCCCCGGGGGCGGCCCCGGGGGGGGCCCTGAGGGGGGGGATAGTGTAGCACCCATGGGTTCGTTCGTGCCACTGGGAGGGGGTGAGGCGCCGGGGGTCCCGATGCCATTGGGACCCGCACAGGCTGAAGGGACTCGGAGGGGAGAGTTGGAAGGCCCAGAGCAAGATTGGTCAGCAGTGCCTTTGCCCAGTTCACCTGTAGAGAGTTTAGCATGGGATCTCGAGTGGGAGCATTCTCCCGGGAAGGAGCGGACCAGGTGGAGATGGGAGGCAGCGAAGCAGATAGCGGAGATAGTTATGAATTCCCAAACGGCCGAGGTTCCCAGGACCTGGCCGAGCAGCAGATGGAGGCCAGCGGCTGGGAAAGTTCGGGGGAGGCTGCTTCTCAAGGAGATAGCGATACTGAACTGGAAGAGCGGGGCCGTTCCCATAACAGAGCAGGGACATAGAGCAGGGCAGGAGGAGCTGGCATCTGTCCCTAGACCGTCACCGTTCGGAAAGTAGAGACTGGAGACGCCGGGCCCTAGATCGTCGAGGGCCCGGCCGAAGGGATTAAAACGGCCCGTGGGAACTGATCCTCAGTTCTCCGGCCACGTCTGATCTGAAGGGCGTGAGCGGAGTGAACCACGGAGCCTAGCTTGGCTCGCCTTGGACCAAGACCTTGCCTTGTTATTGATTCGCATTGCTGCGGATACCCTGCTTTGTTCGAGTCAATCCGGGAACTTGCCAAGTTTATTGCCACGTTTGCTTTTGGAACTATCTTTTGGAACTTTGCTTTCTTAATTGGACTACAGCTTTGCTGTTTGCTTTATTCTTTGATCTCTTCAAGAGAATTGCCTTTTGGACCTTTTTATATTCAATAAAACTAGTTAGCCTTTGCTACGTCTCCGTGTGTGTGTTAAAGGGGCAGTACTAAGTCGGTGATTGTGACACATTGGTTTAGAAATTCCTTTAGTCTTTCTCCTATAATTGTTGTGAATATTTTATAGTCAAAATTAAGAAGCGCTATTGGTCTATAGTTCGCTGGGTTGTCTCTTTCCTTACCCTGTTTCCCTATCAGTGTTATATTAGCCTCCCTCAGGTCTCTGGCACTATACCTTTTGGAGAACATCATTGAATATTTTTTTCCAATATATTCTGGAGCTCATCTTGGAATTCCTTGTAATACTCAGCAGAGAACCCATCTGGGCCTGTTGCTTTGCCATTTTTCAGTTTCTTAATAGCTTTCTTAATTTCTTCTTTTGAGATCTCCTTGTTTAGTTTTGCTCTTTCCTCCTCCGATATTCTCTCAAGCTTCCTTTCCCTAGATATTTCGCAATTTTTCTATTTCTATGTCATCTTTCTTATATAACTCTGTGAAGTATGTACGCATTGCTTCCTAATTTCTGGATTAGTTTTGTGTTCTACCTGTCCAATTTTAATTTTTGGGATATGATTTCTAACTCTTTTTCCCTTAACTGCCAGGCCAGGTATCTTCCTGGTTTATTGGCCGATTGGAATTGTTTCTGCTGTAGGTATTTTAAATTTTTTTCCATTTTATTCATCTCATATAATTCTAATTGTTTTCTCAGGGCGCCATTTTTCTCCTTCAGAGTTTTACAATTTGGATTCCTCTTTAGTTCTTTCTCACTTATCTCAATTTGGGTTTGCAAGTCCTTTAATTCCTTTTGCCATTTTTTTTTCTCCTAATAGCCTGTTGCTTTAGGAAATAACCCCTCATATATGCTTTGCAAGCATCCCAGATAATCCTGGTATTATCAAAATCTCTGCTATTTATTACAAGGAACTCCTTCACCAGATAGTGTGCTTCTTCCTTAATTTTCCTATCCTTCATTAGGTCTGCCGGGAATCTCAGGAAAAGTCTCTTACTCCTGGGAATAGCTCCATTTCAATTGGGAGTGGTCCGTTATTGTTCTTGGTAAGATTTTAATATTTTTATTTGAACTCTCAAATTCTCAGATAGGAGAACATAATCTATTCTTGACCAGGTGTTATGTCTTCCTGAGTAAAAGGAGTAATCTCTCTCTAGGATGATGTTCCCTCAAGCATCTTTCAATTTGAGCGTGTTCATTAGTTCAAAGAAGCTTTTAGGTAATCTTCCTCCGGCTCCTCTTTTGCTCGGATTTTTGTCTACTATGGGGTTGATGACTCCATTAAAGTCCCCCATTATTATACAGCTACTATATGTTCCCCGGCTATTTTTCCCTCTATTTCTTCAAAGAAGTTAGTTTTGGAATCATTTGGTGCATATATGTTGCACACTAGTATTGTTTCTCCTTCCCTTTTGATTGTTACTCCTATGTATCTACCCTCTTTATCTTTAAACATCAGGGAGGGTTCCAGTTCTGGGGCGATATACAACACTACTCCTTTCTTCTTTCTAGTTGCTGACGACACAAATTCTATCCCTAATTTGTCCTTTTTCAGGTAATGGGCCTCTGATTCCTTAATATGTGTTTCCTGCAGACCTATTATACTTGGTTTTTCTTTCTTAGGTTGTTAAAAATCCGACTCCTTCTCCCCATTATTCATCCCGTTAACATTCCAGCTAATACATTTTAGAGACATTTATACCCCTAATCCCTCGATTCCTTCTCGGTCTTCTTCTTCTTCCTGCTGGTCTTCTTCTGTGGGTTCTGAGTCACTGATTAGTCCTTCGTCCTGTCCCTCAGGATCCAATTCCTGGTCTCTCCCTTCTTCTCTGTTTCTGGGATTTTGGTTGTTCTTCTTTGTGTTAGGTCTGTCTCTGGGTGATCTCTCCCTCTGGTTTTCTTTTAATTCACTTCCGTATCTTCTTAGAAACTCCTCGGCTTTCAGTTCTGTGGTCAACCAGTGCTTTCTATTTTTATAGGTCACCATCACCCCTTCCACTTTCTCCCATCTAAAACGGATGTCGTTATTTTTTAGCACGTCCGTCAAGAAGAAGTAGTTGCTTCTTTTGGCCAGTACACTTGCCGGGATTTCTTTTAGGATCGTTATTTTTTCCCTTTATAGGATACTGGTCTCTTTGTACACCATCTCATCACTTCATCTCTTGTTGATTTGTGTGTGAAATTCACAATTATGTCCCGTGGTGTATTGTTTCTTCTGGAGTAACCTGATGTCAATCTATACGTTCTATCAATCCTCGCCTCCAGTGAAGCTTCTGCTTCATCTAAGATTTTCGCCGTGGTGGTTAGTACTATTTCCCTTAAATTCTCCAGTTCTCCTTCTTCGATCCCTCTATATCTAAGTTGGTATTCCTTTTGATGTATTTCCGTCAGGGTCTGTCTGTATTGTGTATCTTGTGCCTTCATTTCCAACTCCTTGATCCTTTCAAGATGCTCCGTTTGTTTGATTTTTAATTCCCTATTCTCTTCTTTGAGGTTTAATATGGTCTCTTGCATTCCCTGCATTTGGTCCGACATTGATTGTATCCCCTTCCTCATGTCCTTCATTCCTCCTTTTATTTCTTTAAATTCCGCTTTTAGGTCCTCTTTCAGCCTCTTTCTGTCTTCCTCCCCGTTCTGGAGTAGCCTTCTCATATCGTGTAGCTCTGCTAGAATTTCTTTAAAGCCATCACTCCCAACTCCTGATAGCCTCCTAGGGATTTCAGATCTTTTGTCGGCTCCTCCTCCTCTTCTTGTTGTCATCTTGGCCATACAGTTGATTTACTTCCACTTTGTTTCCCCTCTCCTCAAATTAGACCTTTCTTCTTCCTCCTCAGAGGTCTCGACTCTTCTTTTCTTTGAAGTTCAGGCAGGGGTGTTAGTTCCGTCCACCGCGGGTCTTTCAAATCCCTCTTTTGTCTTTCAGTTTTCCTCTCCTTGCATCAGCTCCCCACTCTCCACCCTCTCTGTCTCTTCGTCTCTTTGTCGTCTGCCTCTCTTTCTCCTCCCACTGTAGGGTGGGCGTTTGTTTCCCCCCCTTTTTATTTTTTATATTTCCCCCTTTTCTCGGGGTTCGTTATTTTCTTTCTGGGTCGCTGGGGAGGTTTCTGGGGTTTCTATACCTTCGTAGCTCTACAGGGCTCTACGGGCTCTCTGGTCCGTCCTTGTTTCTCTTCCTGTGGGGAGGTTTCCTTCTCTGTATCTTTTCTCCTCTAGTCTTTGTTTTTTTGGGGCCTTGTTTCCCGAAGCACCAGTTGGCTCTCCGCTTCACTCACTCCTCTCCTCCTCCTCCACCCTTCGCCCCTCCCAGTCTTCCAAGCTTCCCTGAAGATTGTTTAGACTGCTCGGCTCTCCTTATCTGGGTTTCTCATCACGCGGCGCCATCTTCACTCTGCCGTAGGATTTAAGGTTTTTTGGGGGGGTTTTTTCGGCTTCTTTGGGAATCTCCCTCCTTCCTCCCTTCTTCTCCTTCCTCTCCACTCTGTTTCACTCCTTGTCCTCTCCCCTCCTCCACCTCGCCCCTTACCGGACTGCCTCTTTTCCAGTTTCCCTCTCACTCCTCTCGTTCGCTCCTGATTGCTCCTGGTCTCTTCCTTTTTTTTTTCCTCCTCTTTTCTCAACCTCCGAGGTGAAGAGTGTGTGGTTAGAGGTGCGTGTGTGTGTGTGGTCTGTGGCGGAGAGTTACGGTCTGTCTGCCAGACCTTCCTTGAGCAGCGGTTCCTCCGGTCTCCTGGGGTCGCTTCCCTTCCCGATATCTGTCGGAGTCCTTGAGGGGCTCCCACAACAACCAGGCGGTCAGCAGACCCTCTTCTAGGACCTTGGACCTTGGCACTTCTTCTCTAGGTGCCGGCGGGGTCTTTCCTCTTCCCCAACCGCTATCTCAGTTTCAGCTTCAGAGAGAGCCTCTCCAGCTGCATCCTACTCCGCCATTAGCAGACCGGAAGTTCTCTTCTTATGTTCTTATGTTCTTACAAGGAACCTTGGACCTCTAAAAAGAAGCGCGACTCAAAGTAAGGGGCCAAACAAGTTTATTGGGTACAATCAGAGGAAAAGACTGATGGCTTAAAGGCTTGAGTTGGTTGCAAAAGTCCTTGTAAGAAAGGGGGGTCTATCACAAAGCCCAAAAGCAATGTGACGGTACCTCTATTTCAAAGTCCAAGGCATCCCAGCTGTCTTCTGGCATGCAGGCTCACAGGGCCTGTAGCAAGCCCCAAAATCTCAGTCTCTATCGAAGACTGATCTTCCTCTATCCTGGGAATTCTGGTTGAAGACGTGAGTAAACCTAGCAGGTTAAAACGGATGCCTTTTCTGCAGCTGCATAGCTCTTAGACTTGCTCTGTCCTGGTGATGTTGGCAAAGAGGAAGAGGCGTGGCCGGATGACCCCTTAAATAGACTCAGGGAAGGGGGCGAGTTGAAGGCAGGTCACCAGCTAAAGGCTATGAGGTAGCTTACCCTAAGTGACCACATGACAAGGTCAAAAGTCACATGACCAAGGACCGCATGGTAAGCAGAGAACAAAGACAGTAAAAGTATATGACAACCTCAAAACACAGATAAACAGCCCTATAGAGGGCATCACCACCACCCCGGATTCCCAAAGGGAATAACAATAACAACAACTACCTATAACAATACATATCAAGCATGGCAGAAATGCAAAATTTTCAAACATTCTCTACTAAAACTATAATTTCCGAGATGGGCCTATCTAGGAAGGTGACTTTGTCATTGCTCACGGTTCTGATTTGCACCTTTCAAACCCTTCCATCGGGGGATGGGAAGATTTTCTCGATGCGGCCCATGGGCCAATGGGACCTAGGAGAGTCTTTGCTCTTCAGCAGGACCACGTCACCTTGGCGCACGTGGGGTTGTGTGTCCTGCCAGACCATTCGGTGTTGCAACTGACTCAGGTAGAGCAACTTCCACTTCTTCCAGAAGGCATTAGCTAGCACTTGCACCTGCTTCCATTGTAGCTTGTGTGCTCCATCAGGAACAGGCAGCGAAACATCCATCCAGGCGTCCTCTGAGTTAGAATAGAAGCTGGAGTCAACACTTGAAGATCCTGAGAATCAGAGCTGAGTGGAGTCAGAGGCCTGTTGTTGATGATGGCTGTTACTTCCGCCATGAAGGTCACCAAGATTTCATGGGTGAGATGTTTGCAGCTAGCCAGCATTGGATCCAGAATCCTCCTGCAAATTCTGATCATACGCTCCCACACACCACCCATGTGGGAGGCATGAGGGACATTGAAAATCCACTGAAATCCCTCATGCCTCCCACATGGGTGGTGTGTGGGAGCTATGATCGGGGCATCACAGGGAGCACTTTTTAGAAGACATCTTAAAACTAGACATGAAACAATGTTTGCTGAATACCTTGACCTTTCTTTTCAGAAGAGAGAGAGAAAGGAAATAAACACAAGTTTGCTCTGCTTAAAAATATTTTATTTTGCCCTGCATTTAACCCCAAGATTTTTCTAATCCATCAGGCCCTGTTCAAGATTTTTCAGCCCTCAATGGCTCCTCTCAGCCTTGATTAGCTTAGAAGGAAACACAAAAAGTAAAGAAGGAAACAATAAGCAATAGATAGGAATGGGGAAAGGGAGGTTAGGCAATGAAACATTAAATCCTTACAAAGGTAGACAATGAAGTACTCTTTGTTGTGTTCATATAAACGATAACAAAGATTCTATCACAAACTAAGGTGACCATTAAACAGAGCCTATACAAATTAAAGGGCAGGTTTGACAGCATGATTACTACTCTTTGGTAGAGTTTCTAAAGCAATCAAGGCAGCTAAGAAGATTTAATTTTTTACTTTAGTGCCGACTCCAAGTGTATAGCTTTATTTTCACTGGTATTTGTGAAAGGTTGCTCCTAATTCCTGCAAGGAACGCTATACTTAAGGGCAGACACTGCTACAGGTCCCTTTGGACATAAGGTACTGTAGCTTTTCAAGGGTGATACTAAATATTGACAAGTATCGGAGATCAGGTGGCACTGGAGATCAGGTGGTCACCAGAGGACTCAATGGGAGCCAAACTGTCTCTGAGGTTCCTGTTGCCACTGTCACTCAATTATAGTGGTGGAAACTGAGTTATTATATTGGTTCTTCAGTTTTACTATCAACTGTAGTAGCTCTCTAGGATATAGAACAGGGGTGGCCAAGACGGTGATCGCGATCGACCGGGTGATCTTTGGGCCTCATTCGGGTGATCTTCAGGCCCTCACCCGGTCAATGCGTGCTCCCGCGCACGCACGCTCCCAGCGCCGCCTTCCTCTGCCCTGCAGTAGGCGACAGAGGCCCCCCGCGCGCTCCTCGCTGCCTCTCTTTCGCCCGGATCCATGGATCCGGGCGAAAGAGAGGAGAGGGGAGCGTGCGGGGGGCCTCCTCCTCTGTCACCTATGGCAGGGCGGCGACAGAGGAGGAGAAGGCCCCCGCGCGCTCCTCGCTGCCTCTGCTTTCACCCGGATCCATGGATCCGGGCGAAAGAGAGGAGAGGGGAGCACGCTGGGGTTTCTCCTCTGTCGCCACCCTGCCATAGGCGACAGAGGAGGATTAGGCCCTGGCGTGCTCTCCTCGCCACTCCTCGCCCGGATCCAATGATCCGGCAAAAGAGAGAGGGAGCGTGCGAGGGGCTCCTCCTCTGTCACCTATGGCAGGGCGGCGACAGAGGAGGAGAAGGCCCCCCGCGCTCTTCGCTGCCTCTCTTTCGCCCGGATCCATGGGTCCGGCAAAAGAGAGAGAGGGAGCGGGGGCCTCCTCCTCTGTCGCGTATGGCAGGGCGGTGACAGAGGAGGAGGCCCCACGCGCTCCTCGCTGCCTTCTCTTTCACCCAGATCCATGGATCTGGGTGAAAGAGAGGTGAGAGGAGCGAGGGAACCTCCTCTGTCGCCGCCCTGCCATAGGGCGACAGAGGAGGATAGGCCCCACGTGCTCTCCTCGTCATTCTCTCACCCGGATCCAGGGATCCGGCAAAAGAGAGGAGAGGGGAGCGTGCGGGGCCTCCTCCTCTGTCACCTACGGCAGGGCGGCGACAGAGGAGGAGAAGGCCCCCCCCGGGCCCTCCTTGCTGCCTCTCTTTCACCCGGATCCATGGATCCAGGCAAAAGTGTGGTGAGGGGAGCGCGCGGGGGGCCTCCTCCTCTGTCACCTATGGCAGGGTGGCGACAGAGGAGGAGAAGGCCCCGCCCGCTCCTCGCTGCCTCTCTTTTGCCCGGATCCATGGATCCGGGCGAAAGAGAGAGCGAGGAGCGGGGTTTCCTCCTCTGTCGCCGCCTGCCATAGGCGACAGAGGAGGATTAGGCCCCGCGCTCTCTAGCCTCTCTCTCACCCGGATCCATGGATCCGGGCAAAAGAGAGGCGAGGGGAGCACGCTGGGTCTCTCCTCTGTCGCCTATGGCAGGGCGGCGACAGAGAAGGAGGAGGCTCCCTGCGCGCTCCTCGCCTCTCTTTTCGCCCCGATCCATGGATCCATGGTGACAGAGGAGGAGGAGGCCCCCCGTGCGCTGTCGCCGCCCTGCCATAGGCGACAGAGGAGGATTAGGCCCTGGCGTCCTCTCCTCGCCACTCTCTCGCCCGGATCCATGGATCCAGGCAAAAGAGAGGAGAGGGGAGCATGTGGCCTCCTCCTCTGTCACCTATAGCAGGGCGGCGACAGAGGAGGAGAAGGCCCCGCCCGCTCCTCGCTGCCTCTCTTTTGCCGGATCCATGGATCCGGGCGAAAGAGAGGCGAGGGGAGTGCGCTGGGGTTTCTCCTCTGTCGCCGCCCTGCCATAGGCGACAGAGGAGGATTAGGCCCCCGTGCTCTCCTAGCCTCTCTCACCGGATCCATGGATCCGGCAAAAGAGAGGCGAGGGGAGCACGCGGGTCTCCTCCTCTGTCGCCTATGGCAGGGCGGCGACAGAGAAGGAGGAGGCTCCCGCGCGCTCCTCGCCTCTCTTTCGCCCGATCCATGGATCCATGGCGACAGAGGAGGAGGAGGGCCCTGTGCGCTCCTCGCTGCTCTCTCTCGCCAGATCCATGGATCGGGGCGAAAGAGAGGCGAGGGCGCGCGGGGGCCTCCCTCCTTCTCTGTCGCCGACCTGCCATAGGCGACAGAGGAGGAGGAGGCCCCGTGCGCTTTCCTTGCCTCTCTCTCAGCCAGATCCATGGATCCGGGCGAGAGACAGGCGAGGGCAGCGCGACGGGGGGCCTCGAGAGGCGCCATGGATCGGAGCGCCTCCCCCCCCCCAAATCCGGTGAGCAACCAAACTAATAAGAAGCCGCCTGCGGGTGCGGGTGCACGCGCGTGCGGCAGGTGATCTTTTCAACTTGGTTGCTCTAAAGTAGCTCGCATGCTGAAAAAGTGTGAGCACCCCTGATATAGAAGGTTATTAATAAACCATCAGACATCATAAAACCCCATCAGCCTACAGGACAAAGCATCTTCTTCCCTTCCAAAAATGAGACAAGAGGGAACAGTTATTTTGGTGCCAACATAAATTTTCAACACTGTGGTTTTGTTGACAGCTGTGATATGATTGTTGATAGAATTACTTCAGCATAATGAATAGAAGCTTCTGCATTGATGGAAACTAAATAACTAGTGTAAACTATTAGGGGATGTTTTTTCTGGGGGAATCATCATACAGGTTGAGTATCCCTTATCCAAAATGCTTGGGATAAGACAGGGCTGTCCAACTTCTACCGGCCCAGGGGCCTGAATTCTGGTCACTGATGACCTGGGGGGCCGTAGGGTCTGCCCCCGCCCCCCGGCTCCGCCCCCTCCCCACCCCCAGCTCCGCCCTCTCCCCCAGCTCCGCCCTGCCCCCGCCTCTGCATGCATACAGTCAAATATAATCTTTTACTGAGATAAAATGCAGGGTGGGCATTCAAAAGGGGCATCCATACAGTCAAATATAATCTTTTACTGAGATAAAATGCAGGGATAAGATATTACATTATTTTAATTTAATATTAAATATATTTAATTCCATCCTCCCCTCTCCCCTTATTTTAATTTAATATTAAATATATTTAATTCCATCCTCCCCTCCCCGCTTAATGTATCCCATCTCCCCTTATTTCATCTTTAAATATATTTAATTTTATATTTAATACATGAGGGGCACGGGATTTCGCTGTGAACACCAGCGTGATCTCGCGTTGACAGCGAAATCCCGTGTGGGTTGCATATTCTCGCGATACTTGCACCGAATCTGGAAGTAGGTATTTTTTTTAATTTTTATTATTTATTTAATTTTTCAATTTTTATTTTTTTATTAAAAAGCTTAGGGGGTGGAGGGAAGGGATGGGGGGCCATATACGGCCCCCGGGCTGCCAGTTGGACAGCCCTGGGATAAGAAGTGTATTGGATTTTGGAATACTTACATTTGCATGCAGATACATAATGAGATACCTTGAAGATTGAACACAAATCTAAACATGAAATTCCTGTATGATTCCTATACATTTTATACACATAGACTGAAGGCAATTCGATACATTTTTTAAAAAATGTAGGCATAATACAAAATTTGTGTACATTGATTTATCTAAAAGCATAAGTGTCATTTCAGATTTTGGGATATTTCGGTTTTTGAAATTCTGGATAATGGATACTCAACCTGTTTTCTCTTTTTTTAAAAAAAAGGTGCTTAAGCATTATACAGAAACCTTTACATTCTCACAAAGAAAATCACTGAAAGTATTCTTACCTGCAGGAACAAAATAAACCAAAATTTGCAATCTGAGCTCCAAATGAGAAAAACTCTCATATGTGGGGCTATAGCAACGATTCCATCATTGCCTCCATTAAATGGTATGCAGCAGATTGACCTAGTTGTTTTATGCAATTTAGCTCTGTGGTGTGTGTGGTTAAAGATACGGGCTTCTTTAGAGTTCTACAAACACCTCCTGTTTGGCATGACATTATGCAAACTTTGTTAGGACAGAAGGATGTCTCCTCTGGACACATGACTAACCATTGTGATGGAATTATTCTCTTTCTGATGCCCTTTCAGGGCATAGCAGGCCCTCGACCTTATCACATGTGGAAATTTCAGTGTCCTAAGACGCTTCTGAACCAATTGAGCCACGGAGCCCCATGCCACCCATCACATGATGTAGCCTCACTTCCAGTTGTGCTCCATGGCTCAAGTGGGGTAGAAGCTTCCTAGGATGCTATGCTGCCAATGGGATCCTCCCCATGTTCCATTTGTGATGAGGAAGCATCAGCTGTTTGTGAGGTGGGACATGGGGTACTGGGATTGCCTCACTGCCTCCCCCCCCCCCCCCCAGATTTGCAATGGAGGCTGGTGAATTGATCTGGAGGACGTCATCAATGGGACGAGGTTCCCTTTCTCAACCAGGCTTCCAAACAGCTCTTGTAGGACCAAGGCAGATGTTTCCCATATCAACCAAATGGGCATGTTATTCAGAAAGATTATTTGAAAGCACATTTGTACTTCCTAACAATTCCTGGAGAGTCCATTTTAAGCAAGAGGTTTGGCAGCTTCCTCACATACTTATTTCAGTAGCAGTGCTAAAATGTTATACTAGGTGAGTAAGAAGCTCACTGACAGTTTTCTGTTTATTTGGTTGTTAAGGTAGCATTATCAATGTATACATACAGTAATATTGTATGATCAGATCTAGTTCTACACATGCTGTGGAACCATGGGAAGACAGGCAGACTGTAACATGGTACAATATAGCTGCAACAGTTGAAGAGAGCAAATGGGTAGTTAAAACACATACATAGGCATACTTGAAAATAGATCTCACAAGCTACAGAAACTCTCACATTTATATTAGTGGAATAGGGAGTGGGGGGAGAATATCCCAAGAAAAACCAATAATTGTTTGCTGTCAAAAGAGTCCAAGGAAGCATGATGTAATTATGCCTATGCAATAACAGGTAAGATCAGGTGTCCCTGAGCTGACTTCTTAAATGTAATTCTATCATGAAATTAATATCAGAATTCGGGCACTTTTAACAAAATGGCTTGTCTTGCCAAATGTTACAGAAACCAAAACCCAAAAGACATCTGAAGATCCATTTTTATTTTAGTGTACATGTTTGCATTCATTTCAGTGAANNATAGTGAACCAATGTGGTTTAGTGGCTTGGCTCCTGGATTCCAGAAGGGCAGAGTTTGAATCACTGCCTAGCTATGGAAACTCAGTGGGTGATTTCTGGCAGATCACAATATCTCAGTCTTAGAGGAAGGCACTGGCAAGTCTTCTCTGAATAAATCTTGCCAAGAAAACACTATGTTAAAATTGCCAAAAGTTGAGGTTGGTTTGAAGATGCTGAACAACAACAAAGGAATTATTGTAGAGAGCGGGATAAGCCACTGCTCAGTAGGCCTTGTTGAACAATGAAAAAAATGGTTCAAAACTCGTTTCGGATGTAGAGGGTGCTGGTGATTCGATTCTCAAATTATTTCCGAAATTTTCTGAAAAAATGGTTTGAAATTTCCGAAATTTTGGAATCATTTTGTTAATGGCATCCGCGATTGCGCAATGCATGAAAACCTGCAAACGGGACGGGCAAAATTTGGGGGATTCCCTCTCCCACATTTTTAGATGCAAGAGCTGTGTTTAACCCAGTTTGGATGGAGATGTCCTCTCCTGCGTCAGACTGACGCAGGAGAGAAGGAGACCGCATCCAAACTGTGTTAAACACGGCTCTCGCATCACGTCTGACGTGGGAGGTAAAGGAAACTAAGGGAATCCATCCACACTGGTTTGAAAAACTGAATCATTTCTGACTCTTCGTAAGAGAAATGGCGGAAAAAGCTTCGAAATGACAAGGACACTTCCAGGTTCCCAAATCACTTCGAAATCCCTTCAAAAAGGAATTTGATCCAAATTTATTCTGAATTAAGAAGATTCCAAACTAACCTATCCAGACCTACTGCTCAGTAACATTACTATGGAGTCTCCAGCTCCCAAAAACTCAGTTAGAATGACCCCTTCCAGTGAGATAGTGTTTTTGTTTTTGCCATAAAACAACATTTCATGATATAAACTCACACATTTGTTTATTCTGCATTATAAAAACATTCACTTTTATAGATTTGACAGTTATGATTAATGTAGTCACAGAGTCCATATATGCAAAATTGCCACCTATCACAACCTTCAGATGTTCTCCATTGGTGACTGGCAGAACATATCTCTCTTCAGCCATGCGCTCACTTTTCCCCCAAAGAAACCATGCCTACTCCTAGGCTGTGGATACTCTGGACTAAAATAATAATACATAACCTCTGTCATCTGTTGTTCTTCCACGGCATAGAAAAACCTTTTGAAAGTGCAGTCGTGGTCAAACTGAGTTTCTAACTATGTGCTTGCTGTTTGTTTGTACTTTGAATTGTTTTTTGGTTCTGTTTTATCTTTGCATTGTACTTAATTTTTATCATTGTTAGCACTCCCACTACTTGGAGACAGGCAATGTATATCAATTCAACATCTGGGTACCAAACCAACTCATGATAATCTTAGGGTCTGGAGCAAGAAACATGCTCCATACCTTTCTCAGGTTGATCTTTGGAGATGGGAAATAATGGGTTAAAGTAGCACGGGTGTTCTCTGAAATGGCTAAGATCTTCCATCGAGATTGTCATTTTATGAATGCATTGTGCTATGAAGGTCTATGCTGAATGAAGAAGGAGGAGGAGGAGGAATTTCTCCAATGAGGAAGAAGTGAAGGAAGAGATCCTACCCAAGAGAGAACATGTGTCTGTGGGGCCCAGGAGGTGGAAGATCTAAATCATATCCTCCACCAATGTATAATATATGAAAAAGAAAGAAAATCTCTACTTGAAGTTTTCTTACTCAACAAATCCCACTGAGCTCCGACTAATAGAACTATATTCCTCCTCTCTAATCCCAACCGGTTATTAATTACCAAAGTAGCAACATTCTTCTACAAAGCTAGTAAAAGTAGGCAACGATATATTGCCTCAATTGGAATTGATTGCAGAGGGGATGAGGATACTTGAGGAACAAATAGATGGGTATCTAGGCTAGGAATTTTGACCAAAATGAAGCAGAAAGGCAGAGGTGCCAGGAGAGTATTTGTTATTTCATTACAGAACGGTTGCTTAATGTACTGTTGCACATTACGGAACCACTGTTCAACGCTTGATACATGTATTTCTTTTGCATGGTTGGTTCTGCTTGATATGGCCTTGTGGGTAATGCAATAAACTAAACTAAACTATGCTGAATGACATCAATGCACAACTGGAAGAGCCAATTTTGGGAAGGGGCAGATTGAGAATGTAAATCCATAAGTGAAATAGCAAAATGTGTGCAATTGCACTTCCATAAGCTTGAACTGCGTGCAGAAGTTTCACATCAGATCAAAATGTTCAGTCACTTTTGTAGGGAAAGTTAAATATGTGTAAGACACCAGATGAAATCCAGCCATGTGCAGGCCTGGATTACCCATAAGGCCACCCTAGGCCATGGCCTAGAGGCGCAAGCCAGGGGGGGCGCAATTCACACGGACCCCCCCCCCCCATGTTGAAACAAAACCGCAGTGCAACTCTCTCTCTCTCTCTCTCAAGGGAGGGTGGGGCAGAGCGCTGCGAGGGGGCGGGGGAGGAGGGAATGGCACCCCCCTCACCATTGTCGACCCTCCTTCCTTGACTCAAGAAAGGAGGGTGAGCCGCGAAGAGGAGGAGGTGGAGGGAAGCCCCACCCCCAGGGCCGATGCTGGCACCAGGGGCGGGGCTTCCCTTCCTTCCTCCTCCTCCTCGCGCCCTCGGCCCTCCTTCCTTGGTTCAAGAAAGAAGGGCATGCCACGAAGGGGAGTAGGCGGAAGTGGGGGTGCGGTAGAGGTTGGTTTGGGGGCATAATTCCAAAGTGTGACCTAGGGCGCCAAAAGGGGTTAATCCGGGCCTGGCCATGTGTGTTAGATGAGCATGCTTAACCTGGAATTGGTTTGTGAGGCTTGTACATGCCAGGCTGGATAAGGCATCCTTAAACTCCCAAAAGAGCACTCTTGAGAGAGCTGAAAACAAGATGAACCATTTACAGATAACATTGTCAGGCACTATATCACTACCACTTAGAATTACTTACCATTCAGAGATGTGGAAAACATATATCACTTTTAAAGAATGCACAAAGTTCTGTACTTGTGCCATATGATTGTGTCATATAGAAATATGGAAATGATGATTGGGCCCTAATCCTGGTGCTGCATCTGCAAACAAGAGTGTATGCATAGAGGATTGTTTCCTTTTGGGATATTTTGAAAGCTAACTGTTCAGTGCTCTTTGTTTTCTTGCAGTTGCATTTTCCTCTGCACAGGCATACACAACTGATTCTTAAGACAAATTGATCATTTTTAAACAGAGATCACAATTCAACTTTATTCCACCACACATAATTTTGGATTCAGGTCTTATCTTTGTACTGCAGGCACATCTTCATCTAGGTCTCCCTGCTATTTATTTATTTCCTGAAGCTGTTTCTCAGCTGGGTTTTGGGTCTCGATTTTGAGAAAGCCATGTACAAGCCTGCTCATTTTACTCATTGATTCCTTCCATCTTTTGGCATTTACTCTGTTATTTTCCTTTCCACCAACATAATAAACGACATGATATCAACTTCAAAGGGATATAGAGATATGTC
>JARBWK010000350.1:0-35099 GCA_030556195.1 Anolis apletophallus | reverse complement strand
TGTTGTTTGGGAAGTGAATCGGGTGAAGTTGCTGCAAATCCCATCATTCGTGGCCCATCCTGCCCTAAACCGCACCAGGTTGTGAAGTGGACCATTGGGCCCCTGTGTGCCAAGTTTGGTCTTGATCCGTCATTGCTGTGGGCCGCAGTGACTGCCTGCCTGAGGCCTTTCCTTTTCCTCTGCGTCACCTTAGAATGTTGGAGTGTAGATGGCCAATCAGAGTCCTTTATGCAAATGGTTTGATTAAGATGGCGACCGCTGTGGAGCTCCCTTCGGGTGAGCTCCGGCATGGCCTCTTCGATCCCTTGGACATATCAGGCCGATCCCGCCACCCCCTCCTCGGGGAGACGGCGGTCGATGGCCAGACTCAGGGGGTCACCTTTGGTGACCCACAGACACCGAAGAGTGTAATCTGGCTGGGAAAAGCATCTGAACTACCAGGGAGGACGCCTAAGACACCCAGGAATGGCTGGGTTGTCCGACCGGTGACGGCTTCGGGTGCGCGCTTCCTGAGAAGGTTCGGTATGAGATTGCTGGGCAAAAGTCTGCCCCTACCATCCCTAACGACCCCCTTGAAGGCAGAGCACCCTGCCAGCCCGGGAATTAAGTTCCCTGAGATGTGTGGAGCCCTACGGAGCAGCTCCCCACGGAGGCCACGGCGAGAGCGCCAGGACTCCACTACCGACCAACCTGACTCAATGCCTATGCATTGAGAAGCAGCTCGCCGCGCCTGATCCCCGAGCACCCTGAATCACCTCCTGACCAACTGGATCCTGGTCAACTTGATCCCTGCTTGATCGCGGAGCTCATCGTAGAGAATACAATGAGCTCAAGCGTCCCATGTGGAGAAGTTCAGGAGAGGTTTGGCGGCCTACTGGAGAAGACGGGCATTCCATGCCCGCCTTCGCGGATCCCATTTCTGGGTGATGCGCCTGGCAGGCCTCCCAAGCAGGCCAGTCCCCGTCATGAACCCCAACTAGACCCCCGTGATGATCCAGACTTTGCCTGGGACCACTCGTGGGACTTTCCCACTAGCTCTGAGGGTGGACCATATCCTGCCAAGGAGCCGGTGGCGACGCTGAGCCTGACCCCCGGGGGCCAGGACGATTCGCGAACGCGGAGCTCGAGCCCCGACGACCAGGGCGACCTGCCTACCTGCCTGTCCCACATTGAGGAGGCACCCGGCGACCCCGGAGACCACCAGCCGCGTCTGGAGGACTCACTGGAGGAACTGGACATTACGGCCATCCTGCCGTTCCCCCGGAACTCCCGGGCCCGCTGGCGCCGTGCTGCGAGGAGCTGGGGGAGCCAGCTGGAGATAGAGCGACCCAACATGGCGACCGGCCTTGAGGACGCTCCACTCCGCCATGTGCCCGGCCTCGAGGAGGGAGGACCCGGAGATGGTCGCCCCCCGGAAGTCCCGCCTCTGGAGGACTCCACTCCCTCCGAGAACCCCAGAAGTAATCTCCGTACGGAAGTCCCGCCCCTGGAAGACTCCAACGCCAATACAGTCCCTGGCCGGAAGCAGCAAGCCACCCGTAGGAGGAGGCGGCGCCGCCGAACGCGGAAGCATCGAGCCGCGCGGGAAGCAGGAGGAGCCCCCTGCCGAGAGGACCGAGCCCCCGGGCCCAGGCCCCCCATCGGCCCACTGGACCTGCTGGAGGAGAAGAAGAGACGGCCAGCACCAAGGTTGGCTAGGCCCAGGAGGATCTCCCGGACCTTTCGACCAAGGACCTTCTGGAGCTCCAGCTACCGGCAGCTGGAACCCAGAGCGGCAACCTCAGCAACAAGGACTGCTGCCTTGGATAGCTTGTGGATGATCTCGACCACCCAGGGCAGACAACTCGTCAGCAGTCTGCCCTCTCTGTCCTCCGCCGCACCTAGTACCAGCGACCCTGCTGGGCCCTCCCCCGCCTGCCTTCTTTTGACGGCGGGTGGTGCCTCAGTAGGTTTCGCTGCTGACTTTTTTCCCTCCCTCCCCCCCTCCCTTTTCCCCATCCTCGTGTTCTCTACCCATGTCTATTGTACTCTGTGTTGTTGGTGTTGCCACTGAGCACCCAAACTCTGTAAACCGCTTAGAGCCTACGGGATGAAGCGGTATACAAGTGTGATGAAAAAAAAAAACCCATTTCAGTGGCAACCAATCCCCTCTGTCTGCTGCCTTAGAATGTTGGAGAGCTGAGGCTGGCCAATCAGAGTCCTTTATGCAAATGATTCCACAGTGGCAACCAATCGTAATGCTGCCACATATTCCTCCGCACCTCCCGCCGCAAACACTGACTTTTATTACATAGGTAGATAGATGGATGGATGGATGGATGGATGGATGGATGGATGGATGGATAGATAGATAGATAGATAGATAGATAGATAGATAGATAGATAGATAGATGTGGAAGGTGAACTTTCACAAAGTTCTTTTACATTGGGAAGAATCGTTTCCAAAATCTCCCCCGGAATTCACATAAATATCCCTGCCTTGCCGTTGCTTCATCCCTACCGAAGTGACCTTTGGAAGGCCTCCGTTCCCGCTTTCTTCGCTTCGTTCGCTGTCAGGCGCAAAAAGCCGCCTCTTTCCCCAGCCTTTCAAAACCCATTTAGCCGAACAGAGCTGCCGTCGTGTCTAAACTGCAAGCTTTTCATGCAAAATTTATACCCCTGTCTCCGAAGATGTGGCTTTCGTGATGCATTAAGCTGTAACGTCAAGCTAAGCTGCTCCAGACACAATGTGCTGCCATGCTGCCTGCCTGGAAATGTCAAGGACTGATGAGGCAAGGCGGCAACGACCAGGATGAGAGGGTTCCCATTTACAAACAGCCTCTTTCACGTCCGAGGGCTCGCTCTAAGACTCTCAACTACCTAGTCCGCGAGCTGCTTTTTGCCGACGATGCTGCCCTTGTCGCCCATCCAGAAGCAGCCCTGCAGCGCCTCACGTCCTGCTTTGCAGCAGCTGCAGAGCTGTTTGGACTGGAAGTCAGCCTGAAGAAAACGGAAGTCCTCTACCAGCCCACACCACAGGAAGAACACCACCATCCCCGCTGTTTGGGCTGGAAGTCAGCCTGAAGAAAACGGAAGTCCTCTACCAGCCCGCACCACAGGAAGAACACCACCATCCCCGCTGTTTGGGCTGGAAGTCAGCCTGAAGAAAACGGAAGTCCTCTACCAGCCCGCACCACAGGAAGAACACCACCATCCCCGCTGTTTGGGCTGGAAGTCAGCCTGAAGAAAACGGAAGTCCTCTACCAGCCCGCACCACAGGAAGAACACCACCATCCCGCTGTTTGGGCTGGAAGTCAGCCTGAAGAAAACGGAAGTCCTCTACCAGCCCGCACCACAGGAAGAACACCATCATCCCCACGTCAGCATTGACTCAAGGAAGGAGGGCGCGGTGCCTCGAGGAGGAGGTGGGGGGTGCGGTAAAGGTTGGTTTGGGGGCGTAATTCCAACGTGTGGCCTAGGGCAGTGTTTCTCAACCAGTGTGCCAGGGCACACTAATGTGCCGTGAGCGATCATCAGGTGTGCCGTGGGAAATTGGAACCTCTAAGAGGGGGGGGGGGGAGTAGAGTGTGTTGAAGTATAAAAACCCTAAGAAACCTACCTCGATAAAGGCACAAAATTACAACCACCCCCCTCCCCACCCGTTGTCTACTTGGTCTCTCCCTCTCCATGCATTGGGAAGGCCCGCCTCCCTTTCCCCAAGTAGAGACCTCCTCTTGCCTCCTGGGGGTTCTGTGTGGGAAGTTTGGCCCAGTTCTATCATTGGTGGGGTTCAGAATGCTCTTTGATTGTAGGGGAACTATAAATCCCAGCAATTACAACTCTCAAATGCCAAGGTCTATTTCCCCTGAACTCCCATCTGTGGTCATATTTGGGCATATTGAGTATTCATGCCAAGTTTGGTCCTGATCCAACATTGTTTGAGTCCACAGTGCTCTCTGGATATAGGTGAACTACAACTCCAAAACTCAAGGTCACTGCCCACCAAACTCTTATAGTATTTTCTCTTGGTTATGGGAGTTCTGTGTGGGAAGTGTGTGTCTTTCTGCCATTCCTGCCAGGATATCTATGTTGTGTTCATCGAAACGGGCCCAGGTTTCACACTGAGTGTATAAATACATTCAAAAACATATTAACTATATGTATTGCTGTGTTAGAGTGTCATTTTGTGTCATTTTGGTTGGTGGTGTGCCCCAGGATTTTACAAACGTAAAAAGTGTGCCGCGGCTCAAAAAAGGTTGGGAAGCACAGGCCTAGGGCACCAAAAGGGGTTGATCCGGGCCTGTTTCCCGGCAACTGCAGTTCCTTCTTCAGCAAAGAGCGGGCACTGAATCACCGACCAGAGGAAAATGCCATGCACACACCAGTGCCCTTTGGAAGCCAGAGGAAAAGCAAACGTCGTGCACAACACATTACAGGCCCAGAGCAAGCCTAAGACAATTTGCTGCCTGGGGCAAAGGACATCCCGTCGCCCTAGTTCCAAATTTAGTTCGGTACAGGTGACGGAACGGTGTTCCTTTCCATAGCCAATGAAGCAGGCCAGTTTGGAGAGCTCCAAAGTCACACCCGCCTCCAGAGAAAGACCCGTTGGGAGGTGACAAGAAGGAAGATGCTTCCATTGCCTTCCCATCATTGTTTATTATTTATTTATTTTATTTAGGATATTATATGCCACCCTTCCCACCCTGAAGGGATTCGCAAGCTAGTATATAATAAACTAGCTGTACCCGGCACGCGTTGCTGTGCCCTTTTGAGGAGATGCGAGAAAGTCCAATCATCCATGGTGTGCCCTCCTCTGAACTGCAGTTGGATGGAGTGTGGGTCATGGGGGGCATGGTGTGCCAAGTTGGGTCTTTATGGGTCTTGGTTCTGGGCCACAGTGGTCTGTGGGGAATGATGGGTTTTGAAGTACTGCAAATCCCATTTTCCATGGTGGTACTTCAAGTCCCATAATCCATGGTCGGGGCTCTGTGTGCCAAGGTAGGTTACTGTAAATTCAGGCCATACACAATGTCCCATGAGCTGAGGCCTAGTTAGGAACAGCAAGTTAATGAAGCCTTACTGTCAATTCAGGCCATAAACAATGTCCCATGAGCTGAGGCCTAGTCGAGAGAATCAAGTTAATGAAGCCTTACTGTCAATTCAGGCCATACACAATGTCCCATGAGCTGAGGCCTAGTTAGGAACAGCAAGTTAATGAAGTCTTACTGTCAATTCAGAGCGTAAACAGCTTCCCAGTAAGTGAGGCCTAGTTAGGGAAATCAAGTTAATGAAGCCTTACTGTCAATTCAGAGAGTAAACAGCTTCCCAGTAAGTGAGGGCTAGTTAGGGAAATCAAGTTAATGAAGCCTTACTGTCAATTCAGAGCGTAAACAGCTTCCCAGTAAGTGAGGCCTAGTTAGGGAAATCAAGTTAATGAAGCCTTACTGTCAATTCAGAGAGTAAACAGCTTCCCAGTAAGTGAGGGCTAGTTAGGGAAATCAAGTTAATGAAGCCTTACTGTCAATTCAGAGCGTAAACAGCTTCCCAGTAAGTGAGGGCTAGTTAGGGAAATCAAGTTAATGAAGTCTTACTGTCAATTCAGAGCGTAAACAGCTTCCCAGTAAGTGAGGCCTAGTTAGGGAAATCAAGTTAATGAAGCCTTACTGTCAATTCAGAGCGTAAACAGCTTCCCAGTAAGTGAGGCCTAGTTAGGGAAATCAAGTTAATGAAGTCTTACTGTCAATTCAGAGCGTAAACAGCTTCCCAGTAAGTGAGGCCTAGTTAGGGAAATCAAGTTAATGAAGTCTTACTGTCAATTCAGAGCGTAAACAGCTTCCCAGTAAGTGAGGCCTAGTTAGGGAAATCAAGTTAATGAAGTCTTACTGTCAATTCAGAGCGTAAACAGCTTCCCAGTAAGTGAGGGCTAGTTAAGGAAATCAAGTTAATGAAGTCTTACTGTCAATTCAGAGCATAAACAGCTTCCCAGTAAGTGAGGCCTAGTTAGGGAAATCAAGTTAATGAAGTCTTACTGTCAATTCAGAGCATAAACAGCTTCCCAGTAAGTGAGGCCTAGTTAGGGAAATCAAGTTAATGAAGTCTTGCTGTGAATTTAGAGCGTAAACAGCTTCCCAGTAAGTGAGGGCTAGTTAGGGAAAACAAGTTAATGAAGCCTTACTGTCAATTCAGAGCGTAAACAGCTTCCCAGTAAGTGAGGCCTAGTTAGGGAAATCAAGTTAATGAAGCCTTACTGTCAATTTAGAGCGTAAACAGCTTCCCAGTAAGTGAGGGCTAGTTAGGGAAATCAAGTTAATGAAGCCTTACTGTCAATTTTGGGCGTGGTCTGTGATTTTTGGGGTGTAAATTTTTCGGTTGCAAGTGATTTGGGTGTTTGTGTTGGGGATTGGCTCAGGCCTTTTCCTTATTCTGTTTTGGCAGTTTATTATGGATCGGAATTTTCATGTTGGCTGGCCAGTGCAGCAGTTATGCAAATCCGCCCTTATTGGCAGCCAATCATGTTGTTCAGAATGTAGAGGCTGGGTGAGTCTTTGGCTGCCCCGAGGATGCTGGGAAATGTAGTTTTATTTTTACTCGTTGTTTTGGGGCCTTGTAGGTTTTGGGGGAAAGTTTCTTTGCTACAAACGTACCTTGCTTGAGGCCTATTTCTGTTGGCAAGTATTGTGTTTCTGCGTTGTATGGTTTCTTTGTTTGAGGTATACATCACATGACGTGAACCCATTTATATAATAGATAAGAATGTTTGTATGTATGTATGTGTGTTTGTGGATATGTGCCAGCTTTCTGATTGGTTGCCACTGTGGGATTGATTATTTGCATACGCCTCTGATTGGCCAGCACCACCAACATTCCGACACTCTAAACTGGCAGAGGGGGGTAAGGAAAAGGCCTGAGGCAGTCAGGCATGGTTGGAGTTTAAGGGCAAAACACTTTGCGGCCCCCAACAATGACAGAACAAGACCAAACCTGGCACACAGAACCCCCAACATCCACTCTACATCCTGGTGCAATTTGAGGGAGGATGGACCATGGATGACGGGACTTGCAGTACTTAAACTCACTTCATTACAGCACTGTGGCCCACACCAATGACGGATCAGAACCAAACTTGGCACACAAATCCCTCATGACCCACTTTACATCCCGGTGCAGTTTAGGGCAGGATGGGCCACAAATGATGGGATTTGCAGTACCTTCACCCGATTCACTTCCCACAAACCACTGCAGCCCCTATAAATCACAGACCAGGCCCAAACTTGCCACAGAGTACTCATGACCTACTCTACATCCTGCTGCAGTTCTAAGGGGGATGGACCATGGATGATGGGTCTTGCAGTACCTTCACTCACTTACTGAAACCACTGCGACCCTCATCCAATGACTTCTCAAGACCAAACTTGGCACACAGAGCCCCATGACCCACTCTACATCCTGGTGCAGTATCCAGGAGCATGGACCACGGATGATGGGACTTGAAGTACCTCCACTCACTTCCCAAGAATGCTGCAACCCTCATCCAATAACTGATGAAGACCAAATTTGGCACACAGACCCCACATGACTCTACATCCTGGTGCAATTTGGAGGAGGATGCACCATGGATTATGGGACTTGAAGTACCTTCACTCACTTCCTGAGACCATTCCGAGCCAAATAAACATCTAATAAGGACCAACCTTGGCACACAATGCCTTTCTCAAATAACCCGGGCAGGGTCGGGTCCCCAAGCTAGTGTAAATAATAAATGTCAGTGTTTGTGGCAGGAGGTGCGGAAATATCGTGCACGCGCCCAAACCCCTAATGTTACACCATCAAGCTGTATTTCTGGCATTGCTGGAGGATAAACGTAGATTGACCCCCGCTTGAACTGCCATGGGTCGGTGCCATGGAATCCTGGGTGTTGTAGTTTGGTGAAATCAAAGCCTTGGCAAAACTACAGCTCTCGCAATCCCATCGCATTAAGCCAAAGCAATTATTATTTATTATTTACGACATTTATATGCCCCCCAGGGGCGGTCTAAGGTCATTTTAAATGGTAGGCGAACATTATTTTGGTGCCCCCCCCAAAAAAACATTATTTTGCCGCCCCCCATGTAAAACAAATATACAATTATATCATCACAATACCATTAGTAGTATTATATTGTATCAACGTATATACAATATATTATACCATACTCATACTATATTATATCATAATTATATTATACTACATTACAATATAATTATATTATAATATATTGACATGATCATATAATGTAACATTCTATTATATTATTATTATAAAATAATAAAGTTATTTAATTAAATAAAATTATCCTCTACTAAATATTGTCACGACTCCTATAAAACTCAAATAACCCAAAATAAAGTAAAATAAAATATTATATATTACTATTGTGTACAATACCACTATACTGCAATATTGTTTGTAATATTACATGTAATATAAAATATATCATCATTCTATTGTTATATTGTATTTGTATTATATTGTATGGCAATATTAAGCAGAACTGTATAATAATCAACAAGAAATGCAATGTAAATGCATCAAAATCAGAATATATGACCTACCACCCGACTCATAATCCATAGGAGTCTCCCATAAGTCCAAAATGAGGATCCCAATGTAAATGTAAATAGAAAAACAGCCAAAATGTTCAAATGAGGTCGAATACAGGCAGCGCGGCCTGGGCAAACTTGGGCCCTCCCTCCCTCCCTCCAAGTGTTTTGGACTCCAACTCCCACAACTCCTCATAGCCTCAGGCCCCTCAGGTCTAGGCAGAAATAGAGCCGAAGAAAGGAAGGAGGGAGAGAAGAGGTCACAGAGAAGGAGGAGGAGGAAAGCCCTTCATTCATTCCTTCACTTACACTTCCTTCACTGATTCTATTCTCCTTCCCTGCAAACGCGCGCGTGCGGCGGAGACAAAGGGAGAGAGGAAGCACGCCCTGCCTGCCCGATAGGGAGTGCTTTGCTTACAGGCAAAGGGAGCTACTGGGCATGCATGGAGGTTTTCGCGCATGTGCAGTTGCTCCTGCGCTTAACTTCAGCTCCGGAGCAACTGCGCCTGTGTGAAAACCTCCGCGCGTGCCCAGAAGCGGCGTCGGAGCGCACAAGGCCGGGGTCAAAAAGCAGGCAGCTGCAGCACTGTCTGAGGAACATCGGCAGGGCCAGGATGGCGCCCCATGCGGCCAGGATGGCGCCCCCTTCCCAGATGGCGCCCTAGGCGGCCGCCTACTTGGCCTATCTTGTAGGACCGCCCCTGATGCCGCCCTTCTCACCCCGAAGGGGACTCCGCGCGGCTTACAAGTAAAATGTAAATACAATACATTATATTATTGCTATAGTACAATATTAATATCATATATTACATTGTACTATAACATTATACTGTAATATTATTAGTAATTTTACATGTAATGTGAAGGTACTACAAATCCAGTCATTCATGGCCCATCCTGCCCTAAACCATACCAGGTTGTGAAGTGGGCCATTGGGCCCCTGTGGGCCAAGTTTGGTCCTGATCCGTCACTGCTGTGGGCCGCAGTGACTGACTGCTTGAGGCCTTCCTTTCCTTTTCCCTCTGCGTCACCTTAGAATGTTGGAATGTAGATGGCCAATCAGAGTCCTTTATGCAAATAATCCCACAGGGGCAACCAATCCCCTCTGTCTGTTGCCTTAGAATGTTGGAGTTCTGAGGTTGGCCAATCAGAGTCCTTTATGTGAATAATCCCACAGTGGCAAGCAATCGAAATGCTGCCACATATTCCTCCGCACCTCTAAACCTCCGCACCTCCCACCGCAAACACTGACTTTTATTATATACTGTACATACGGTAGAATATATATATATATATATATATATATATATATATATATATATATATATATATATGCTCTGTCTGTAATGAGGCTGAAGTAAACAAAAGAACCTCTGAACGGAATCACGCCAAATTTGGCAGCAAAACGTCTCACAACGCAAGGTGTGACCAACAAAAATAAAAACCTAAAAAAACCTAAAAATAACTTGCAAATCATAAATCCTGAAAAAGGAGAAGATGCAGCTAAGGCCCTTGCCTTTCCACGCTCAGCCACTTCGGAATGTTAGAATGCTGAGGTGGACCAATCAGAATCCATATGCAAATAACACCACAGTGGCAACCAATCACCATTTCTGACAGCCTCAGGCCCTTGCCTTTCCCCTCTCAGCCACTTCAGAGTCTTATAATGTTGAAGCTGGCCAATCAGAAACGAAATGCAAGTAATACCACAGTGGAAACCAATCAGAAAGCTGCCACATATCCACCATCCGCACATATACATAAATACATACAAACATAATATAATGTTACTACTATATATTACTATATTAAATAGACTATTCTATGTATAGTAATATGGTATGAGGGGAGAACAGACAGGAAGGAAGGAGAGAAGAAAGGAGGGAGGGAAAGACGGAAGGAAGAAAGAGAGAAGGACCAAAGAGCTTCTGCTAACGGCAGTTGGAGAAGAAGAGGTGAGCGGGAGGGGCACGGGCGGGTGGCGTGATGCTCTCAAACCCGGATCATCCATAAGGCCACCCTAGGCCATGGCCTAGGGCGGCAGCCATTGGGGGGCAGCAAATCCGGACCCCCCAAATTTTAAAAAAAATATTTATTTTTCAAAATGGCGATCTTTGGGCTTGAAGTGGAGGAGGGAGGGAGTGGGAGGAGCCGAGCCAATGCGAGCACCGCCTCTCAGGCGCCCCTGATTGGCTGCCGCCACCGCACACAAGCAGGAAAAGGTACCGCGGCGGTGGCAGCCAATCGGGGGTTGCCCAGGGCGGCGCTTAGCAGCTAAGCACCGCCTCAGGCGCCCTCGATTGGCTGCCGCACTACCTTTTCCTGCTTCTGCTAAGTGTAGCAGAAGAAGGATTAGCCAGCGCGGCGGCGGCAACCAATCGGGGGTTGCCCGGGGCGGCGCTTAGCAGCTAAGCACCGCCTCAGGCGCCCTCGATTGGCTGCTGCTGCCGCGCTACCTTTTCCTGCTTCTGCTAACCATAGCAGAAGCAGGAAAAGGTAGCATGGCGGGCAGCCAATCGGGGTTGCCAGGCGGCGCTTAGCAGCTAAGCACCGCCTCATGCGCCCGCGATTGGCTGCCATTTGAGGGGGCGCAATTCTGAACTGTGGCCTAGGGCGGCAAAATTTCATGATCCCGGTCTGGATGCTCTTCAGCAGCCAACCAGCGAGCAGAAGGGAGAGCGCGTGCACTCCCCTCCTTCTTTCCTTCCCTCCCTCCCTCCCTGCCGCGCACGCCCCATTCCAGGGCATCAAAAGGAAGAGAGAGCAGGCTTGTTTTCTGCTGCCCTGGAAACTAGGAAGAGTAGGCAGGAAAGGAGATTCCACCTGAACATCAGAAAGAACTTCCTGACTGTGAGAGCTGTTCAGCAGTGGAACTCTCTGCCTCAGAGTGTGCTTCCGCCTGGCTGCTCTCTTTCCAGCCGGCTTCCCTGAGGACCGGGTACGTTTTCCCTGAGGACCGGGTGACTGCGATAAAAACTAAACACGGAGAGAGAGACTGGCAGCTGTTGAGCAAGAGCTTCGTGTGTGTCTTTCTGTATAAATACATTTAAAAACATATTAACTATATGTATCACTGTGTTAGAGTGTCATGTTGTGTCATTTTGGTTTCACACTAAGTGAGTGTATAAATACATTTAAAAACATATTAACTATATGTATCACTGTGTTAGAGTGTCATGTTGTGTCATTTTGGATGGTGGTGTGCCCCAGGATTTTGTAAAGGTAAAAAATGTGCCGAGGCTCAAAAAAGGTTGAGAAACACTGTCCTAAAGGACAGGAGGGAGGTGGCAACGTGATGTCCTTAGGGCGGGAGTTCCACAGATGGGGGGCCACTGCCGAGAAGGCCCTGTCTCTCGTCCCCACCAACCGCATTTGCGAGAGTGGCGGGATTGAGAGCAGGGCCTCTCCTGAAGATCTCAAGCTACGTGACGGTTCGTGGCAGGAGATACGTTCAGACAGGTAAACTGGGCTGGAACCGTTTAGGGCTTTAAAGGCTAACACCAGCACTTTGAATCGTGCCCGGAAGCTGATCGGCAGTCAATGGAGCTGACGCAACAGAGGAGTAGTTCGTACCCTGTACGCAGGGGCAGTCCAAGGTAATTTCCAATGGTAGGCGAACATTACTTTGGTGCCCCCTCCAAAAACATTGTTTCCCCCCCAAACATTACTTTGGCGCCCCCCCCCAAAAAAACATTTTTCTTAAGCGGTACCTTGCGCGTGCGCTTTTTCCGGTCCTTCCGCGCTCCACTCTTGTGCGCCGCCGCTTCCGCGGTGCATTGTAGAGCGAGGGGGCCTTCGCGCTTCCTGGTTCCCCCTGCCTGTGGGAGGGGCCGGCAGAGGGAACCAGGACGTGTGAGGAGGGGCCTGCAGCAGCTTCTGAGCATGCACGAACATTTTTGCATGCCCAGAACTGCCGGAGCTGAAGTTCAGCTCCGGCAGTTCTGGGCATCGCGAGAATGTCCACGATGCTCAGAAGCTGCTGCAGGCAGCAGCAGGGAGTTCCGCTTTGGCGGCGCGGCCAGCGCGATCCCTGCTGCTGCCTGCAGCAGGGAGTTCTGCTTTGGCGGCGTCGGCGGCCATCCATGATGGCGCCCGGCGCGGCCGGCGTGGCAGCGGCCATTTATGATGGCGCCTCACGCGGCCGTGTAGGTCGCTTACATGGACGGACCGCCCCTGCCTGTATGCTACTCCCGTTAGCAATGTGGCTGCCGATCGTTGGACTAATTGAAGCTTCCGAGAAGTCTTCAAAGGCCGCCCCACATAGAGAGCGTTGCAGTAGTCTATACGGGATGTAACCAGTGTGTGGACCACGGTGGCCATGTCAGACTTCCCAAGGAAAGGGCGCAGCTGGCGCACAAGCTTTAATTGTGCAAAAGCTCTCCCGGCCACCGCTGAGACCTGGGGTTCCAGGCTGAGCTATGAGTCCAGGATCACGCCCAGATTGCGAACCTGCGCCTGACTTGGCTCTGGTTACATTCCAGATAGACTACTGCAATGTGCTCTACATGGGGTTGCCTTTGAAGACTGTCCGGAAGTTTCAACTGGTCCAACACAGGCTGTAACCCTATGCCCTGTTTGGCCTTTCGACTGACCAGGAGGACCTCTGTCTTGTCTGGATTTAGTTTCAATCTGTTCGCCCTCATCCAGTCCGACACAGCGGCCAAGCACCGGTTCAGGACCAAGACAGCCTCCTTAGTAGCAGGTGGGAAGGAGTGACAGAGCTGGACGTCATCTGCGTACAGATGACAACACACCCCGAAACTCCGGATGACCTCCCCCAGCGGCTTCATGTAGATGTTAAACAACAAGGGAGACAGTATGGAACCCTTGCGGGACCCCCATAAGTCTAAAGAGTGACCGAGACGCAAAGTCCACTGAGGAGTTCTGAGGTTAGCCAATTAGAGCCCTTTATGCAAATAACCTCACAATGGCAGCCAATTGAAATGCTGGCACATATTCCTCCCTCCGCACCACCGCACTACCCGCCGCCCGCAAACACTGACTTTTATTATATACATAGATAGATAGATAGATAGATAGATAGATGATAGATAGATAGATAGATTATGACTTGATGGCCATACATACAAAGAATCCTTAATACACTTGACCGAGGCGCAAAGGCCACTGACCTTTTCCAGCTTCTCAAAGTGTTCCCGCAAGAACTTCATGGGCCGCTCGGGCTTGGCGATGCAGAGGTTGACGATGCACTCCTTCAGGATCTGCTGGACGTTGTGCTTCTGGACGTAGAGCTCGCAGCCCTTCAGGCTCTCGTCGTCCTCCAAGTTGCAAGAGGAGGAAGCAGCCATGGCTGGGATCGGAAATAAGTCACAAACCTAGGCAAAGGGTTAAAAAAGGGCCATGTTGACGAAATCATTCTCCAGGTCAGGAGGGAGGGGGTCAATTTAATTTCACTAATTTATTTATTTATTTACTAGCTGTACCCGTCACGCGTTGCTGTGCCCTATTTAGGAGATGCGAGAAAGTCTGAGTATGTAAGGGTTGGAATTGATGTGACTTATGGTCTTGGTGGGGTCATGGCTGTGTCGTTGTGGGTTGTTCTGGTGGGTGGGGTGTTGAAGTCCTGTGGAGTTGTCGGTGTGTGGTGTTGCTGGCGTTCTGCAGAGCTTGTGGATATACAGTGTTTTGTGTCTTTCCGTCTGCCGTGTTGATGTAGAGGTTCTGTGGTTTCCCAACTCTGGGGCATACTACGTAGAGTTGTCCGTGGGAGAAGCATTCTGTGTCAAGGTCTATGCCACAGATTTGTAGTGTTTGTCCTTGAGCCTTGTTTATGGTGATGGCAAAAGCTAGTGTAGTGCAGTGTCTTTCTGTTCTGGCGTTTGTTCTGCCCTTTTTTGTGTGATGTATGGAGCGTTGCGAGTGTGTCGTCCGATGCTGTTCTTTTTAGGAGGCATGGCTTGTCTTTTGGGTCAGCTTATGCCTGTGTGGAAGGAAGGAATGGCATACAAATGGGTTGAGCAGTAGACGCAAGGTTGTGTTATGTGCGTATTGTGTTGTGTGTAGGTATTACTTTTGTGTTTGTCAGTGGTGCCTGTGTCCCTGGTGCCCTATTTGTCTCCTCCTAGATCTTGACCGTGGCAGTTTAACCCTCAACTGAAATCACTCAGCATTCTAAGTGGCTTTGCCCACCGTTACTATGGTAACTGATGTTAGCCAATGGGTTTCGCTGGCTGCCGCAGAGGATGCTGGGAAATGTAGTTTTTTTGTATCGTTGTTTTGGGGGCCTTCTAGGTTTTGGGGGGGGAAGTTTCTTTGCTAAAAACCTTCCTTGCCTGAGGCCTATTTGTGTTGGCAAGTTTGGTGTCTCTGCCTTGGAAGGTTTCTCTGTCTCTGTCAGTCGTTCGACGACGGGACCTCCTTTATATACTGTAATAGATTTTATTTACAGCATTTATATTCCGCCCTTCTCACCCCGCAGAGGACTCAGGGCGGATTACAATGTACACATACATGGCAAACATTCAACGCCATAGACACACAACACATATAGACAGACACTCAGAGGCTATTTACCATTCCAGCTTCTGGCTACCGGGGGAACTGTCGGTTCCTCATTCTTTGCATACTCATTTATTTATTTATTTATTTATTTTATTTATTTCAGGATTTTACCCCGCTCTTCTCAACCCCCGAGGGGGGACTCAGAGCGGCTTACAGCAGGCACAATTCGATGCCACATCAACAGCGTAAAACCCCAAACCCCACAACCCATTAAAACATTAAGGCATTAAAATACAATCCCTCAACACATCTACAATCATTCCAATTAAAACAGTATTCAACCCTAGAAACATTGACCCTCTTCCTCCCTCCCATTAAAATTCCGTCTCACATGCTGCCTAGTGCTGGTGAGGGAATGCCTGATCCCAGAGCCAGGATTTCACCTTCTTCCTGAATGTCAGGAGGGATGAGGTGGACCGTATCTCTGTAGGGAGCGCATTCCACAGGCGGGGGCCACCACCGAGAAGGCCCTGTCCCTCGTCCCCACCAACCGCATCTGAGAGGTCGGCGGGAGCGAGAGCAGGCCTCCCCGGAGGATCGTAGGTTACGGGATGGGACGTCGCGGCCGACGCGTTCGGACAAGTAAGCTGGGCCAGAACCGTATAGAGCTTTAAAGGTCAAAACCAGCACTTTGAATTGAGCCCGGAATGGACAGGCAGCCAGTGGAGCTGACACAGCAGGGGGTAGTGTGCTCCCTGTATGTAGCTCCCGTTAGTAGTCTGGCTGCCGCCCGCTGGACTAATTGCAATTTCCGAACTGTCTTCAAAGGCAGCCCCACGTAGAGTGCGTTGCAGTAATCTATTCGGGATGTGACCAGAGCGTGGACGACCGTAGCCAGATCAGACTTCCCAAGGTACGGGCGCAGCTGGCGCACGAGTCTCAACTGTGCAAAAGCTCCCCTGGCCACCGCTGAGACCTGGGGTTCCAGGCTCAGCGCTGAGTCCAGGATCACTCCCAAGCTGCGAACCTGCGTCTTCAGGGGAGTGTAACCCCGTCCAACACAGGCTGTAACCCTATACCCTGTTCGGCCTTACGACTGACCAGGAGGACCTCTGTCTTGTCTGGATTTAGTTTCAATTTGCTAGCCCTCATCCAGTCCGACACAGCAGCCAAGCACCGGTTCAGGGTCTGGACAGCCTCCTTGGTGACAGGTGGGAAGGAGTGACAGATCTGGACATCATCTGCGTACAGATAACACCTTACTCCGAAACTCGAATGATCTCTCCCAGCGGTTTCATGTAGATGTTGAACAACATCGGGGACAGTACTGAACCCCTGAGGGACTCCACAGAACAACGGCTGTGGAGCCGAACAGGTGTCACCCAATGACACCTTCTGGGTACGACCTTCCAGGAAGGATTGGAGCCACTGCAATGCAGTACCCCAAGCCCCATATCTGCAAGGCGACCCAGAAGGATACCGTGGTCAACGGTATCGAAAGCCGCTGAGAGGTCCAGCAGAACCAACAGGGACACACTCCCCTGTCAAGTTCCCGGCGTAGATCATCTACCAAGGCGACCAAGGCTGTCTCAGTCCCATGTCCCGGCCTAAAGCCAGACTGTGCCGGATCCAGATAATCAGTGTCTGCCAAGAACCCTGGAGTTGCGGCCACCACACGTTCCATGACTTTGCCCAAATAGGGGAGATTGGAAACTGGCCGATAGTTCACTAATTGAGTGGGGGTCCAGTGAAGGTTTCTTCAACAGCGGTTTTATAACAGCTTGCTTTAAGCTGGCTGGAATGGTGCCTTCCCGAAGGGAGGCATTAACCACCACCTTCACCCACTCTGCCAAACCCCCTCTGGCTTCCTTGATCAGCCAGGATGGGCAGGGGTCTAGGATGCATGTCGTGGGCCTCGCCTCTCCAAGGATCTTCCTGGAGAGTTTTATGGTGTCTTAAATCAGTTAAATTAGCCTACTTTAATTTCCTACTTGACAGATGCAACTGTCTTTCAGGCTACAAAGGTCAACAACAAGCTACACAATTTTGATCGGGAGCTCGCTCCGACCCGGGTTGGCTTCGAATTCATGACCTTTCGGTCAGTAGTGATCTTAATGCAGCTGACGCAGAGCCAGCTGTGCCACAGTCCCGGTGCATTATATCTCAACAATTATTATTATTGTTGTTATTATTATATCTCAGGAGTTATTATAATTATATATTATAATTGTATTTTGTAAATTACCAGGCCCGGATTACCCATAAGGCCACCGTAGGCCATGGCCTAAGGGCGCAAGCCAAGGGGGGCGTAATTCACACGGACCCCCCCCCCCCAAAACACAACGCAACTCTCTTTCACGGGGGAGGGCGGGGGAGAGCACTGCGAGGGAGCTGGGGAGGAGGGAATGGAGCCCCCCCTTGTCAATGAAGGAGGGCACGAGGTGCGCCGCGAAAAGGAGGAGGCGGAGGGAAGCCCCGCCCCCCGGGGGCCGATGCCGGCACTGGGGGTGGGGCCTCCCCTCCTTCCTCCTCCTCGCTCGCACCCTCCTTCTCAAGACTTACAGCAACCAAGATTTCTTTCTCTCACCCTGGATATCATTCCACGGATATAGAAACACTGCTTGCCTAGTTTCCAACAGACCTCACAATGAAGTCCACGGTGGGAGAAAGAACTCTTGTCTGCTTGAGGCAAGCATGAATGTTGTCGTTGGCCACCTTGATCAGCATTAAATAGCTTCGCAGCTTCAAAGACTGGCTACTTCCTTTCTCTCACCCTGGATATCATTCCACGGATATAGAAACCCTGCTTGCCTACTTTCCAACAGACCTCACAATGAAGTCCAAGGTGGGAGAACGAACTCTTGTCTGTTTGAGGCAAGCGTGGATGTTGTCATTGGCCACCTTGATCAGCATTAAATAGCCTCGCAGCTTCAAAGACTGGTTACTTCCTTTCTCTCACCCACGGATATAGAAACCCTGTTTGCCTAGTTTCCAACAGGCCTCACAATGAAGTCCAAGGTGGGAGAAAGAACTCTTGTCTGCTTGAGGCAAGCGTGAATGTTGTCATTGGCCACCTTGATGAGCATTGAATAGCCTTGCAGCTTCAAAGACTGGCTACTTCCTTTCTCTCACCCTGGATATCATTCCACGGATATAGAAACCCTGCTTGCCTCTTCTCCTTCATTGATGCCTATTACGGCTTCCAAGGGAGAAACCAATCATTCATTCATTCAATCAATCAATCAATGCCTTGGGTACCCACCACCGAAAGCATCCTTGTGCCGGCCTTCTCTATGGACCGAGGGCGGACATCCCCTGCATCCCACCCCCGGCCACGGCCTCCATCAGCAACAGCCTTTTGTGCCATCCTTCCCAGCCATTGTTGGCTGCCTGGGAAGAAGGACAGCTCCTGCACGCGAGCACAAAGGGATGGAGTGGGGAGCGCATTAAGATGTGCAGCGGCAAAGGCTCTAAATAATACCTGGGTGCTTGGATCCGAGACAATCAGCAACGGCCTCTTCCTCTGTGCGATCCCGTTAGTCCGCAGTGCAGCCTCCTCTTCCTCCTCCAATGGCCAAGCCGGATTCTTGTGGGATTCAATGCCCTTCTCTCTAAAGGATGGAAGAAGGTGGGGGGGGGGGGGAGCCTTCTTCACTCACCCCCAGATGCCTCGGTTCCTCTCTCTCTCCGCCACTCCGGTTTTGGCACTCCTTGCACACCAAGTGTTACGGCACCAAGCTGCCGGGAGTCTTGCACACACAGGAAGGCCCTGCCACTGTCACTCAGGCGCAAGCTCAGCCTCCCTCTTCCTCCTGGAGAAAAACATATATATATACACAGAGTGAGATAGAAAGACTCACACAGCATCCTACTAACTATTCAACATATAAACATACAGCGAAAGCAGGAGAACAAGTGATTATAGGAAAGTAGGAAATACCGAATATATATTTTTATTTATTTACAATTTATTTATTTACATCATTTTTACCCTACTCTTCTCACCCCCGCAGAATAGTGCTGTACGATAGACTCTGGGTACTGATTTTGGTGCTTTGCATCAGGTGTTTGTTGCTCCAGACTCCTTTGTGAAGCCTTTCCTAATCTGTGATCTCTCTCTTGATCAATCTTGGCGTCTGAAGAGATTACGCTTCCCAGGGAGGTGAACTGCTGAGCGGACTTAAGCACAGATTCGCCTATGCTGACGTGGGGATGATGGTGTTCTCCCTGTGGTGCGGGCTGGTAGAGGACTTCCGTTATCTTCAGGCTGACTTCCATCCCAAACAGTGGGGAGGATGGTGTTCTTCCTGTGGTGCGGGCTGGTAGAGGACTTCCGTTTCCTTCAGGCTGACTTCCAGCCCAAACAGTGGGGAGGATGGTGTTCTTCCTGTGGTGCGGGCTGGTAGAGGACTTCCGTTTCCTTCAGGCTGACTTCCAGCCCAAACAGTGGGGAGGATGGTGTTCTTCCTGTGGTGCGGGCTGGTAGAGGACTTCCGTTATCTTCAGGCTGACTTCCATCCCAAACAGTGGGGAGGATGGTGTTCTTCCTGTGGTGCGGGCTGGTAGAGGACTTCCGTTATCTTCAGGCTGACTTCCATCCCAAACAGCTCTACAGCTGTTGCAAAGCAGGATGTGAGGCGCTGCAGAGCTGCTTCTGAATGGGCGACAAGGGCAGCATCGTCTGCAAAAAGATGCAATGTACTAGCATCATTTTCAGTAAATGAATATATTGGCCTGGGAGGGAGAAGGTGTATGGATTATTTTGTGATTTATTAATAAAAATTAATTAATATTAAATTATTGTTATTATTATTAAATTCATTAGTCTCCTAGAACAGTGTTTTTCAACCTTTTTTGAGCCGCGGCACATTTTTTACATTTACCAAATCCTGGGGCACACCACCAACCAAAATGACACAAAATGAAACTCGAACACAGTCATACGTATAGTTAATATGTTTTTAAATGTATTTATACACTCTGTGGGAAACCTGGGCCTGTTTCGATGAACACAACATAGATATCCTGGCAGGAATGGCAGAAAGACACAAACTTCCCACACAGAACTCCCATAACCAAGAGAACATGCTATAAGAGTTTGGTGGGCATTGACCTTGGGTTTTGGAGTTGTAGTTCACCTATATCCAGAGAGCACTGTGGACTCAAACAATGATGGATCAGGACCAAACTTGGCATGAATACTCAATATGCCCAAATCTGAACACAGATGGAGTTCAGGGGAAATAGACCTTGACATTTGGGAGTTACAGTTTCTGGGATTTATAGTTAACACACAAACAAAGAGCATCCTGAACTCTTGCAACAATGGAATTGAGCCAAACTTGGCCTATTGTACTCTCATTACCAACAGAAAGTACTGAAAGGGTTTGTTTGGGAATTGACCTTGAGTTTGTAAGTTGTAGTTCACCAACACCCAGAAAGCACTGTGGACTCGAATAATGATGGATCTGGACCACACTTGAAATGTATATAAAATATGCCCAAATATGAATGCAGATGGAGTTCAGGGGAAATAGACCTTGCCATTTGGGAGTTGTAGTTGCTGGGATTTATAGTTCCCCTACAATCAAAGAGCATTCTTCGCCGCCGCCCGGCCCTTCCTCCTCCTCCCTCAAGCAGCAGCAGCAGGAGTTTGGCAGGAGGAGGAAGAAAGGAGGGAAGAGAGGTTTTCCCGCGGCACACCAGGTGATCGCTCATGGCACACTAGTGTGCTGCGGAACAGCAGTTGAGAAACACTGTCCTATGGGATTCTGCCAATTTAAGGAAGCATCCTTACCTGCACTCACTCACTCACTCACTCACTCACTCACCTGCGAGCTCAGACTCTTCTGCTCAAAAGGTCTTTTTATTTATTTACATTTTTTAAATTTATTGCTTTTCAACTAACTATTCAACATATAAACATACAGCGAAAGCGGGAGAACAAGTGATTATAGGAAAGTAGGAAATACCGAATATATATTTATATTTTTATTTATTTACAATTTATTTATTTACATCATTTTTACCCTACTCTTCTTACCCCCGCAGAATAGCTTTGTACAAAGCTCTGTCGTAGGTGTTGGCGATAGGTGACCCATGTTTCAGACCCAGTACGATCGCTCTGTACACACTGATTTTGGTGCTCTGCCTCAGGTGCTTGTTACTCCAGACTCTTTTGTGAAGCCTTCCGAAGGCACTCTATGCCTTTGCTAATCTGTGATTGATCTCTTGATCAATCTTGGCGTCAGAAGGGATGATGCTTCTCAGGTAGGTGAACTGCTGAACGGACTTAAGCACAGATTCGCCTATGCTGACATGGGGATGATGGTGTTCTTCCTGCCAGGGGCGGTCTAAGGTAATTTTAAATGGTAGGCGAACATTATTTTGGTGCCCCCCCCAAAACATTCTTTCCCGCCCCCCATGTAAAACAAATAATACAATTATAATATCACAATACCATTAGTAGTATTATATTGTATCAATGTATATACAATATATTATAGTGCATACTCATACTATATTATATCATACTTATATTATACTACATTACAATATAATTATATTATAATATATTGACATTATAATATAATGTAACATTCTATTATATTATTATAAAATAATAAAATTATTTATTTAAATAAAATTATCCTCTACTAAATATTTTCATGACTCCTATAAAACTCAAATAACCCAAAATAAAGTAAAATAAAATATTATATATTACTATTTTGTACAATACCACTATACTGCAATATTGTTTGTAATATTACATGTAATATAAAATATATCATCATTCTATTGTTATATTGTATTTGTATTATATTCTATGACAATATTAAGCAGAACTGTGTAATAATCAGGGCCGGTTCGTCCATTAGACAAAGGAAGCAGGCGCGTAGAGCGACGTCACCGGGGAGGGGCGACGTCACCCGGGAGGGGCGCTGCAATGCCGGCTCCCCGGCGCCCATGGCGCCGGCTTCCCACCGCCTGCGGGGCCCGCGGCCGCGCCGGCCAAGCCTCCACGGCCAGCCCCACAGCCGCTCCGGGCACGCTTAAGCATGCACGGACCTTCTGCGCATGCGTGAAAAGGTCTGCGCTGCGTTCGGCTCCAGCTTTAGAGCCAGTGCACGTGCGCAGATTGGCGCATGCGCACTGGGGGCGCAATTTTTTTTTTTGTACCCCCGGGAAAAGCTTGGTCCGCCCCTGGTAATAATCAACAAGAAATGCCATGTAAATGCATCAAAATCAGAATATATTACCTATCACCCGTCTCATAATTCATAGGAGTCTCCCATAAGTCCAAAATTAGGATCCCAATGTAAATGTAAATAGAGAAACAGCCAAAATGTTCAAATGAGGTCGAACACAGGCAGTGCGGCCTGGGCAAACTTGGGCCCTCCTTCCCTCCCTCTAGGTGTTTTGGCCTCCAACTCCCACAACTCCTCATAGCCTCAGGCCCTTCAGGTCTAGGCAGAAATAGAGCCGAAGAAAGGAAGGAGGGAGAGAAGAGGTCACAGAGGAGGAGGAGGAAGGCCCTTCATTCATTCCTTCACTTACACTTCCTTCACTGATTCTTTTCTCCTTCCCCGCAAACGCGCACTGCCCGATAGGGAGTGCTTTGCTTACAGGCTTCTGCGCAAGGGAGCTACTGGGCATGCATGGAGGTTTTCGCGCATGTGCAGTTGCTCCTGCGCTCAACTTCAGCTCCAGAGCAACTGCGCCTTCGTGAAAACCTCCGCGCGTGCCCAGAAGCGGCGTCGGAGCGCACAAGGCCGGGGTCAAAAAGCAGGCAGCTGCGGCACTTTCTGAGGAACATCGGCAGGGCCAGGATGGCGCCCCATGCGGCCAGGATGGCGCCCCCTTCCCAGATGGCGCCCTAGGCGGCCGCCTACTTGGCCTATCTTGTAGGACCGCCCCTGCTTCCTGCGGTGCGGGCTGGTAGAGGACTTCCGTTACCTTCAGGCTGACTTCCAGCCCAAAGAGCTCTGCAGCTGTTGCAAAGCAGGATGTGAGGCGCTGTAGGGCTGCTTCTGGATGGGCGACAAGGGCGGCATCGTCTGCAAAAAGATGCAATGTACTAGCATCATTTTCAGTAAATGAATATATTGGCCTGGGAGGGAGAAGTCGTATGGATTTTTTTTGGTGATTTATTAATAATTAATTAATATTAAATTATTATTACTATTAAATTAATTAGTCTCCTAGAATCCTAGAGCTCGAAGAGACCTGCTGGGCCATCCAGTCCAACCCCTTTCTGACAAGAAGCAGGAAAATCATCTCCCCCCCCCCCCCAAACGGTTGGCCATCCCGCCTCTGCCTAAAAGCCTCCAAAGAAGAAACCTCCATCAGACGCGGGGGCCGAGAGGTCCACGGCTGAACACCTCTTCTTGTTCCACGTCCTAGTCTCCAGGGCAGCAGGGCTTGTTCCCTCCTCCCCATGACGTCCCCTCACCCCCTTATCCCTGGCACTCATCCTGTCTCCTCTCTCAGCCTTCTCTTCTGCAGGCTCAACATGCCCAGCTCTTTAAGCCGCTCCTCATAGGGCTTGTTCTGTCTCCTTGCACCTTGCCTGTCTCCTGAGGAATCTGTGTAACGACCAAGTAGCAACAGCCAGAACTAACCAAGGAGCAACCGATTGGTTCAAGATTGCTTTATTGCCCTGTCCTGAAAGCTTGGTCCCACAGCCAAGTTTTGACCATCCTTCTGAAGGACGGGAGGGAAGGGGCCAATCTGATCCCGCCAGGAAGAGAGTTCCATAGCTGGGGGGCAATCACCGAGAAGGCCCTGTCTCTCGTCCCCACCAATCGCGCCTGCGACAATGGCGGGGCAGAGAGCAGGGCCTCCCCGGAGGATCTTAATCTCCGCGATGGTTCATAGGGGGAGATACGTTCGGACAGGTAACTTGGGCCAGGGCCGTTTAGGGCATTATAGGCCAAAGCTAGCACTTTGAATTGTGCCCAGTAGCAAACTGGCAGCCAATGGCTGTGGCGAAACATGGGAGTTGTATGCTCCCTGTATGCCGCCCCAGTTATTATTATTATTATTATTATTATACTTCAAACTTGTATACCGCCACTCCCCGAAGGCTCGGAGCGGTTTACAGAAGTGTGAGTGCCCGGAGGCAACACCAAGACAACATGTACAGAGTAGACAAGGGAAAACAGAAGGGTAGGGAACAAGGGGGAGTCAGCAGCAATGTCCCTAGTGTCTCGCCTTGCCATCGAACGGAGGCAGGCGGGGTGACCCAGGGGATCGCTGGTGCTGAGGGGCGCAGATTCCCACATGGGGGCCTGGGACGAGAGTCCCGACCCAACTGCGCCTTGTCCCTTGAGTCTGAAGTGGACGTCCGGCCAGACTCTCGGAGCTTCCACTGCTTATAGCAGGAGCTCCAGAATGTCCTGGTGGGGAAAGTCCTCGGGGCCAGCACCGACCTCCGCACAATCCGTCCTCCATTAGTCGAGGCGGTCGGGGGGCTGGTTCTGGGAAGACTCCGTTCTTTGGGGCCGGGGGGTGCTCTCGGTCTCCGGTCTAGGGCCTGAGGGGGAGCTTGTGCACCGGTCTTCCGTTTCCGGGGGGCGCCTCCTCCTCTTCCGGGGCCTCGCTGAGTCATGGTCGGGTCGGCGCCGGAGTTGGGTCCTCCAAAGGCGGGACTTCCGGCTGAAGGTCATTTCCGGGTGGTGGTTCTTCTTGGAGCCTCGGCACATGGGCTGGCTGAGCGTATCCAAGGCCGCCCGCCATGTTGGGTCTCGCCTCCTCCAGGAGGCTCCCCAACTCTTCGCAGGGCGGCGGCGGCAGGCCTCCGGCGGAGGGGCCAGGACGGCCGAAATGTCCAGCTCGTCGAGCTCGAGCCCACCTGCGGCGGCGGGTCCTCGGGCCCCAGCAGTCGATGCTCAGGGTCCTCGGGCGGTTCATGTGCGGAAGGTGGTGAGCCAACCTGGAGGGTGGTCTGGGCCGCGGGGCATGTTGTCCTCTCAGGGGCAACCGCCACCACAGCGGCCAGTCCGGCTTCGGTGTCGGGGTTAGTCTTTGCCTGATTCTCCCCGGCTGACCCCCGACTCTCATTGGGAGGGAAGCGGTGGTAATCCTGGTCGGGGCTAGCGTTGGGAAGGGCTGACCGGCCTCAGCTAATGGGGCAGGCCTCACTTGGTCCGCCATCGCAGAGCTGGTGGGGAAGTCCCATGACCGGTCCCATAGGAAGTCCTGGGTAGCAGGGCAGGCCCGCGGGGGATCCTTCAAGGTGGTGGGATCCTGCTTCTGTGCCGGGGGCTGTACCGTGGGGACCCCCATTAGCCCCAGTAGAGCGCCGTATTTGTCCCCAAACTCTTTAACGTGGTCCATAAGTTTAGCATATTCCTCGAGTAGCTCAGCAAGTACCCGGGAGTCGGGTTGGCCGGTGACGGGGTCCTGAGCCGCTTGCCGCGGCCGCGGCCTCCGTGGGAGCTGCTTCTTTGTGGCTCCTGGGACTTGGGAGCCCTGGGCCTTGAGTTGGTCGGATGCTCCCCCGACTGGGGGTCTGCAGGGGACGCTCTTCTACCTGGCGATCCTCTCCCGAGCATCCTCAGGAATCGGGCACCGGAGGCCGTCACGGGTCGAACAACCCATCCGTCCTTGGCCGTCTTGGGCATCCAAGGCGGTCCGGTTGCCTTTCCTAGCCAGATTTGGCTGCCTGGTGTCCGTGGGTCTCCCAAAACGACCCCCTGGGTTTGGTAGTCAATCTCCGCTGCCCCAGAGGGGGAGCGGTGAGACCTGCCGGTCGTGTCCAAGAAATTTAGGAGGCTCTGCTGGAGCTCACCCATAGGGAGCTCCACAGCAGACGCCATCTTGCTTCAATATTAACCTCTCGTTGGACTATTTGAAGCTTCCGAGCAGTCTTCAAGGGCAACCCCACGTAGAGAGCATTGCAGTAGTCTATCCTGGATGTAACCAGTGCGTGGACCACCGTAGCCAAGTCTGGTTTCCCAAGGTAAGGGCACAGCTGGCACACAAGTTTTAATTGTGCGACCACCGCCGTAACCTGGGATTCCAGGTTCAGTGATGAGTCCAGGAGGACTCCCAAGCTACAAACGTGTGCCTTCAAGGGGAGTGTGACCGCGTCCAGCACAGGCTGTAAACCTAGACCCTATTCGGCCTTGCGACTGATCAGGAGGACTTCTGTCTTGTCTGGATTCAACTTCAATTTGCTCGCCCTTATCCAGACCGTCAGAGCGGCCAGGCACCGGTTCAGGACTTGGACAGCCTCCTTAGCATTTGGTGGAAAGGAGTGATACGAGTTGGACGTCATCTGCGTACAGACTCAAAAACTCCGGATGATTTCACCCAACGGCTTTATGTAGATGTTAAACAATATGGGGGACAATACTGAGCCCTGAGTTGTATGCTCGTTGGACTATTTGAAGCTTCTGGGCAGTCTTCAAGGGCTGCCCCACGTAGAGAGTATTGCAGTAGTCTATCCTGGATGTACCGAGACAATGGGGGACAATACTGAGCCCTGCGGGACCCCGCAGGACAGTGGTTGTGGGGCCGAGCAGAAGTCCCCCAACAACACCTTTTGAACTGTGGTGCTGGAGGAAAATCCTGAGAGTGACTTGGACCGTGAGAAGATCCAACCAGTCCCTACATCAGAAAAGAAGGCCCGGCTGCTTACTGGAGGAAGGGGGTTAGAGCAGGGGGGGGGAATTATTTTTTCCAAGGAGCCACACGAGAACCAAAAAATATGATGGAGGGCCGCACCTGGGGGCTGAACTACATTCTACATAATATCAATTGAATTTATTTAATAATAATAATAATAATAAGGCACTAAATTGCATTTTTGATATATTAATAAGACTGATAAGAGTATATTTTGCACAGTTAAAGCTTGTGCGCCAGCTGCACCCGTACCTTGGGAAGTCTGACTTGGCCAAGGTGGTCCACGCTCTGGTTACATCCCGAATAGACTACTGCAACACTCTCTACATGGGGTTGCCCCTGAAGACTGTTCGGAAGCTGCAATTAGTCCAACGTTCGGCAGCCGGGTTACTAACAGGAGCATACAACTACCTTGCTGTGCCAGCTCCACTGGCTGCCAATTAGCTTCCGGGCACAATTCAAAGTGCTGGTTTTAACATACAAAACCCTATACCAGTGTTTCTCAACCTGGGGGTCGGGACCCCTGGAGGGGTCATGAGGGGGTGTCAGAGGGGTCGCCAAAGATCATCACAAAACACAGCATTTTCTGTCGATCATGGGGTGTGTGTGTGGGAAGTTTGGCCCAATTCTATCTTTGGTGGAGTTCAAAAGGCTCTTTGATTGTAGGTGAACTATAAATCCCAGCAACTACAACTCCCAAATGTCAAGTCTATTTTCCCCAAACTCCACCAGTGTTCACATTTGGGCATATTGATATTCATGCCAAGTTTAGTCCAGATCCACCATTGTTTTGAGTTGACAGTGCTCTCGGGATGTAGGTGAACTACAACTCCAAAACTCAAGGTCAATGCCCACCAAACTCTTCCAGTATTTTCTGTTGGTCATGGGAATTCTGTGTCCCAAGTTTGGTTCAATTCCTCCATTGGTGGGGTTCAGAATGCTCCTTGATTGTAGGTGAACTATAAATCCCAGCAACTACAACTCCCAAATTACAATCTTTCCCTCCAATCCCACTAGTATTCAAATGTCGGCATATTGGGTATATGTGCCAAATTTGGTCCACTGAATGAAAATACCTCCTGCAGATCAGATATTTACATTATGCTTCATAACAATAGCAAAATCACAGTTGTGAAGTAGCATTGAAATAATTATATGATTGGGGGTCACTACAGCATGAGGAACTGTATTAAGGGGTCACAGCCAGGGGTGGCCCGACCTAATTTGGGGGTACGTGAAGAAATTTTGTGGCCCCCGCCGCCCGGCACTCACCGCCGCCGCCGCCGCCACGCCAACACCGCCGCCCGCGCTGCAAGGCCACCGCCGCCGCGCTGCGCCGCCGCCACACCCACACCGCCGCCGCGCCGCCGGGCGGGCCATCGGCCGCGGCACACCTCCCGCGGCGCACCTTTCTGCTGGCGGCGCATGCGCAGAAGCACGCGTACTCGCTCCCAAGCACGCCTGCCGCTTTGGAGCCAGCGCGCGCGTGCAGTGCAGGTTTTGCGCAGGCGCTGGCTCCAAAGCGGCAGGCGCGCTTGGGAGCGAGTGCGCGTGCTTTCGAGATGCTCGCGCGTGCGCAGAAGCATCTACAGGCGCTATAGCGCCTGTAGGTGCTCTGCGCATCTTGCGCGAACGGCGGCGCAGGGCAGTGTGGCGGCGGTGGGGGTGCGGAGTCGGCGTGGCGGCGCCCATCCCAGCCAGTGGTGCCCCTCCCAGGCGATAGCGCTCTACGCGGCCGCGTAGGTCGCGGAATCGCTGGGGCCGCCCCTGGTCACAGCATTAGGAAGGTTGAGAACCACTGCCCTATACGGTTCTGTCCGAACGGTTCTCCCCTACGAACCATCAAGAACATTAAGATCCTCCGGAGAGGCCCTGCTCTCGGTCCCGCCAGCTTTGCAAGCGCGGCTGGTGGGGACAAGAGGCAGGGCCTTCTCTGTGGTGGCCCCTTGGCTGTGGAACTCTCTCCCAAGTGATGCCAGGTCTGCGCCCTCCCTGTTGTCCTTTAGGAGGCTGGATGTGGAACCAAGCCTTCCCAGAATAGGCTGAGACTGGCTATTGTCTGAATGTTTGACCACCTTTTACAGATTGAGTGGAATTGTTTTAATGGCGTTGTGGTTTTATGCTGGATTTTTATGCATTTTAATACGTTGTTGTAGTTGTTTTTAAATTGTATAGCATTGAATCTTTGCTGTTAGCAAGTCCCTCAATAGAGGTGAGAAGGTCGGGGTACAAAAGTTTTAAATAAATAAATAAATATGTTGTAAGCAACGAAAAAGAGAAGTTGTCATAGGAAAAATGGCATTTATTCACTAAAATTTTACAAAACAATGGTTAACAAAATGCGAACATTTGTGATTCATTCTATTAATGATCATTTTCAGTCACATTCGCTTCAAAGCACATTTTGAGCTTCACTTATCCCTGGAAAGAGGTTCTTGGTTTTCTACAGACATATACTGTATTTATTTATTTTTATACTAGCTGTACCCGGCACGCGTTGCTGTGCCCTATTTAGGAGATGCGAGAAAGTCTGAGTACGTCAGGGTTGGAATTGTTGTTAGTGAATGGGGTGTGTTATGTTTGTGCCTCAGCTCTTTGCCTGCAGTCCTTCGGGTTTGACTTGTACCCTGGCCAGGACGGATCAGCTTGGGGAGGGCTTGTCCTGTCAGGGGATCTCTATCTTCACAGGTGCGTCCAGTGTCTGTTGGGGGACTGTGTAAAATCCTTTCCGTATCCTTTTGAGCCACCTTTCTCAAGATCTTCATGTCTAGCTTACTTTCTGCTCCTCTCTTTTTCAAGATAAGAACATAAGAAGAGCCATGCTGACTCGGACCTCAGCCCATCTAGTCCAGCATTCTGTATCACACAGTGGCCCCCAGTTGTACGCGGGGATCTCGAGCAGAAGGGAGGGCAAAACCCTGACCTGATCCCGACCCCCCACAACCAGTACCCAGGGAAATCCTGCCTGCCTCCATCAACACAGAGGTGGCACTTGGATGTCCTTTTCAGTAACTACCGATACACTTGGTATCCATGAATCTGTCTAATCCTGCCTTGAAGCTGTCCAGGCTGACCGCTGTCACAACCTCTTCTGGAAGTGAGTTCCATAACCCAATGACCCTCTGGGTGAAGAAATATTTCCCTTTATTAGTCCTAACTTTCCTACCTTGGAGCTTCAGGGAGTGCCCCCTAGTCCTAGTGTTTTGTGACAGAGAAAATATTTTTTCTTTATTCACCTTTTCTATCCCATGCATGGTTTTATACACTTCGATCAAGTCACCTCTTAAACGCCGTCTTTCAAGGCTGAAAAGACCAAGGCGTTGCAACCCGATTTCGTAAGGGAGCCGCTCCATCCCTTGGATCATTCTTGTTGCCCTTTTCTGTACCTTTTCCAGTTCCGTTATATCCCTCTTGAGGTGCGGAGACCAGAATTGTACACAGTACTCCAAATGTGGCCTTACCATCGATTTGTAGAGAGGCAATACAACATTTGCCGACCTATTTTCGATTCCCTTCCTGATCATGCCAAGCATAGAATTTGCTTTTTCGCTGCTGCTGCGCACTGGGTTGACATCTTCATTGAGCTGTCCACCAAGACCCCGAGATCCCTTTCCTGGTTTGTCTCGGAAAGCTTTGACCCCATCAATTGGTAGGTGTAGTTGGGGTTCTTTGCCCCGATGTGCATGACTTTACACTTGTTTAGGTTGAAATGCATTTGCCACTTTGTTGCCCATTCACTCAATTTCGAGAGATCTTTCTGGAGCTCTTTACAGTCAGTTTCATTTTTAACTACCCTGAACAGTTTAGTGTCGTCTGCAAACTTTGCTACCTCAGAATTCACTCCTACATCCAGATCATTAATGAATAAATTAAAAAGTAAAGGACCCAAAACTGAACCTTGGGGTACGCCACTTCTCACCTCTTTCCACCCAGAGAAGTGTCCGTTTATTACCACCCTTTGTTTCCTGCAGTTTAGCCAGGTTCCAATCCAGGACAAGACCTGTCCTCTGATTCCATGGCTGAAGAGCTTGTTTAGGAGCCTTTGGTGAGGGACTTTGTCAAAAGATGTCCTGCTCTGTGTCTTTTGCACCCATTGGTCGATGTCCGATGAGGCTTTCCTCATGGACAGGCCATCTGAGGGAGCTCTTCCAGCGCTGGGCATCAGAAGGTACTTGGTGATGACCTCCATCCCTTGGAGCCAGCATATAGAGGGGCTGGAGCACCCTCCTTGGCAAACCCCGTTGTTGCTGGATGGTCCTCTTATTAATGTGGAATTCCAAGCCACTGGAGATCTTTTGGGAAAGAAAAAAGCGCTCCCCTTGAATGGTGTTGATCTCCATCATGGTCTTCTGATTTGAAAGTGTTGGAGGAGGCTCTGGCACTCCTCTGACAGTTTGTTATGGGTCGGAATGTTCATGTTGGCTGGCCAGTACAGCAGTTATGCAAATCCGCCCTTATTGGCAGCCAATCATGTTGTCAGAATGTAGAGGCTGGGGAGTCTTTTGCAGCCCCGAGGATGCGGGGAAATGTAGTTTGTTTTTTACGTTGTTTTGGGGCCTTTTAGGTTTTGGGGGAAAGTTTCTTTGTTACAAACGTACCTTGCTTGAGGCCCTATTTCTGTTGGCAAGTTTTGTGTTTCTGCGTTGTAAGGTTTCTCTGTTTGAGGTAGTCTTCACATGACGACTGTTCCTTTATATATATAGATTATATTATATTTTTTATATATATGTATATATATATATATATATAGAGAGTGTGTGTGTATAATATTAATAATATTTAATGAAAACAGTATAATCCTAATAATATAATATAATAATAGACACTAATGTTGTGCTAGGCTAATAATATAATATAGTGTCCATATATATATATATATATACAGTATATATATATATATATATATATATATATATATATATAATATTGATAATAATATGATAATGCCATACAATATCATACTCATAATACAATATAATAATATATACTAATACTGTGCTAGGCTAATAATATATATTGTATATACATATAATATTAACAATATTTAATAGAAATATTATTTAATGAAAACAGTATAATCCTAACAATCCAACATAATAATAGACACTAATGTTGTGCTAGGCTAATAATATAGTATATTGCATATTAATATAATATTGATATTATGATAATGCCATACAATATCATACTAATAATCTATATATATAAAGGAACAGTCGTCATGTGAAGACTACCTCAAACAGAGAAACCTTACAACGTAGAAACACAAAACTTGCCAACAGAAATAGGCCTCAAGCAAGGTACATTTGTAGCAAAGAAGCTTTCCCCCCCAAAACCTAAAAGGCCCCCAAAACGAGTAAAAAAACTACATTTCCCAGCATCCTCCAGGGCTGCCAAAGACTACCCCGGCCTCTACATTCTGACAACATGATTGGCTGCCAATAAGGTCGGATTTGCATAACTGCTGTACTGGCCAGCCAACATGAACATTCCGACCCATAACAAACTGTCAGCCAGAGCCTCCTCCAACACTTTCAAATCAGAAGACCATGATGGAGATCAACACCATTCAAGGGGAGCTCTTCTTCCTTTCCCAAAAGATCTCCAGTGGCTTGGAATTCCCCATTAATAAGAGGACCATCCAGCAACAATGGGGCTTGCCAAGGAGGGTGCTGCAGCCCTCTATATGCTGGCTCCAGGGATGGAGGTCATCACCAAGTACCTTCTGATGCCCAGCGCTGGAAGAGCTCCCTCAGATGGCCTGTCCACGAGGAAAGCCTCATCGGACATCGCCAATGGGTGCAAAAGACACAGAGCAGGACATCTTGAAAAGAGAGGAGCAGAAAGTAAGCTAGACATGAAGATCTTGAGAAAGGTGGCTAAAAGGATACGGAAAGGATTTTTAACTTTCCCCCAACAGACACTGGACGCACCTGTGAAGATAGAGATCCCCTGACAGGACAAGCCCTCCCCAAGCTGATCCGTCCTGGCCATGGTACAAGTCAAACCCGAAGGACTGCAGGCAAAGAGCTGAGGCACAAACATAACACACCCCATTCACTAACAACAATTCCAACCCTGACATACTCAGACTTTCTCGCATCTCTAAATAGGGCACAGCAACGCGTGCCGGGTACAGCTAGTACAATATAATAATATACACTAATACTGTGCTAGGCTAATAATATATACTGTATATACATATAATATTAACAATAATATTTAATAAAAAACTGTATAATCCTAATAATACAATATAATAGACACTAATATTGTGCTAAGCTAATAATATAATACATTGCATATTAATATAATATTGATAATATAATGCCATACAATATCATACTAATAATACAATATAATAATATAAACTAATACTGTGCTAGGCTAATTAGATAGATAGATAGATAGATAGATAGATAGAAAACGGTATAATCCTAAAAATTCAATATAATAATATACACTAATATTGTGCTAGGGTAATAATATAATATATATATATATTGTGTGTGTGTGTGTGTGTATATATATATATATATATTATGGATAATAATATACACTTATATTGTGCTAGGCTAATTATATATATATATATATATATATATATATATTCCTATTGATAATCTTTAATGAAAACAGTATAATCCTAACAATACAATATAATAATAGACACTAATATTGTGCTAGGCTAAAAATATCATATATTGTATATTAATATAATATTCATAATAATAGAATAATGCCATACAATATGATACTACTACTAATAATAATCTATTATATAAATGGGTTCACGTCATGTGATGTATGCCTCAAACAAAGAAACCATACAACGCAGAAACACAATACTTGCCAACAGAAATAGGCCTCAAGCAAGGTACGTTTGTAGCAAAGAAACTTTCCCCCCCAAAACCTAAAAGGGCCCCAAAACAACGAGAAAAAATAAAACTACATTTACCAGCATCCTCCGGTGCAGCCAAAGACTCACCCAGACTCTACATTCTGAACAACTTGATTGGCTGCAAATAAGGGCGGATTTGCATAACTGCTGCAATGGCCAGCCAACTTGAAAATTCAGAACCTTAATCAACCGCCAAAACAGAATAAGGAAAAGGCCAATCCCCAACACAAACACCCAAATCACTTCCAACCGAAAATATACACCCCAAAAAATCACAGACCACGCCCAAAATTGACAGTAAGGCTTCATTAACTTGATTTCCCTAACTAGGCCTCACTTACTGAGAAGCTGTTTACGCTCTAAATTGACAATAAGGCTTCAATAACCTGATTTCCCTAACTAGGCCTCACTTACTGGGAAGCTGTTTACACTCTAAATTGACAGTAAGGCTTCATTAACTTGATTTCCCTAACTAGCCCTCACTTACTGGGAAGCTGTTTGCGCTCTGAATTGACAGTAAGACTTCATTAACTTGATTCTCCCGACTAGGCCTCAGCTCATTGGACATTGTGTATGGCCTGAATTGACAGTAAGGCTTCATTAACTTGATTCTCCCGACTAGGCCTCAGCTCATGGGACATTGTGTATGGCCTGAATTTACAGTAACCTACCTTGGCACACAGAGCCCTGACCATGCATGATGGGACTTGAAGTACCACCATGGAAAAATGGGATTTGTAGTACTTCAAAACCCATCATTCCCCCACAGACCACTGTGGCCCAGAACCAAGACCAATAAAGACCCAACTTGGCACACCATGCCCCCATGACCCACACTCCACCCGACTGCAGTTTAGAGGAGGGCACACCGTGGATGATGGGACTTCCTCGCATCTCCTAAAAAGGGCACAGCAACGCGTGCCGGGTACAGCTAGTGTAATTATAATCATATAACAACTTTAAAACCACCAATCATAATAAATACATCATATAGCCCAGGCCTGGGCCTACTTGGGCCTTCCCTCCAGGTGTTGGGCAATCCCTCCTACTGGGATTGCCAGGGATTGTGGGAGTTGGAGTCCAAAACACCTGGAGGCAGGGAGGGCCCAAATTTGGCCTAGTCCAGGCCAGGCCTGGGCTCATTTGGTTTTCCTTCTCTCAGGTGTTTTGGACTCCAACTCCCATCCCTGGCAATCCCACTAGGGATTGCCAGGGATTGTGGGAGTTGGAGACCAAAAAACACCTGGAGGCAGGAGGGCCCAAATTTGGCCTAGTCCAGGCCAGGCCTGGGCCTACTTGCCTTCCTCCAGGTGTTTTGGACTCCAACTCCACAATCCTAAAATCCCAGTAGGGATTGCCAGGGATTGTGGGTGTTGGAGTCCAAAACACCTGGAGGCAGGGAGGGCCCAAATTTGGCCTAGGCCTGGTCCAGGTGTGAGCCCTGAGTCCAGTGAGAGAGAGAGAGAGGTGTGAAGGCTTCTTCCCCTTTAAGAGAAGAGTGAAAGGGTTCATCTGAAAGGCAGGGTTGCCGTAAAGCGCGGTC
>JARBWK010000349.1:0-35203 GCA_030556195.1 Anolis apletophallus | reverse complement strand
CAAGCGATTTGAGATGAGAGTGTTCACTCAAATCCATGGCCAGGCGATTTGAGATGAGGTGTTCCCTCCCAAATCCATGGCCAGGCGATTTGAGATGAGGTGTTCCTCCCAAATCCATGGCCAGGCGATTTGAGATGAGGTGTTCCTCCCAAATCCATGGGGCGATTTGCAGAAAAGCTGGAAGGTTCCCCGTCCGGATTAGAAGAACTAAAAAACTGATGCCAAAGCCTAGGTCTTATATCCATTTTTGACTCTGTTTTCATCCGTGGACAAGATCGACAGTCACTAATTGGTTCTATTCTTCTCTCATAATAATTACCTTATTCTTTAAAGCAAGTAGCATATCGACCACTCTGATCATGCCTGGGCCTGTTCTATTCTCCTTCTCAAGCTCAGGTACCCTCACACGGTTTATAATTTGATTGGTTTTGTTATATCTTGTTGGCACTGAATGCTTACCAACCTTCCTGTTGTAGACTGCCTTTGAGTCCCCTCGGAGAGATAGGGTGAGATAAAAATAAAGAAATGACGGTGATGATTACAGGAGATTTACTCTAAGTGGGCATTATTATTATTACTATGTTTATTATGATTATTACTGTATTTATTTATTTATTTCAACTTATTTGTCGCCACTCCCGTGGGGCTCGGGACAACTTACATGTATTAAAACACAATAAAACACAGCTAAAAACATACCAGTTAATACCATAGTTAAAAGTATACAATAGTGCGCACACACCAGAACTACTCCCTTGGCTTACAACCGCATAAGAGAGGCCTGGAGTTCTTATTGCCCAAATGCCTGAGCAAACAAAAATGTCTTACAAGCCTTGTGGAAGGCTAATACGTTAGATAACGCCACAGTTTCTGGGGAGCGTTCCACATTACTGGAGCAATGACTCTGAAGGCTCTCCTCCGCGTTGAGATCAGGTGAAGGGTTTTGCAACTTGGCACCATAAGGAGGTTAAGGGACTCTGATCGGAGTGGTCTTGCGGGACAATATAGGGAGAGGCGGTCCCTTAGGTACACTGGCCCCAGACCATTTAAGGCCTTAAAGGTTAAAACCAGCACTTTGAAGGTGATCCGGTGCTTGATTGGCAGCCAGTGCAGTTCATGCAGAACAGGCGTAATGTGGCAGTAGGATGGTATCTCTCCTGAAGTAGACCCAAAATGGCTTCCAACTAAAAGTATGATCACATATTTTACAAATATACAAATATTTGCCAAGGTCAGAGTCCAATACTCAGGTGCCAGGAATGCATTCACCACGGTTCATAAAATAACAACCAAGAATGCAAGAGTACAAACCAAAGTCAGAATCCCAAAGTCAAGACAGAGAGGCAGGGATTCACACTGAAGTCCAAGTCCATAAATCAAGCCCAGTAGTCAGTCCAGAATTTAAAGTCAACAATGACTCAGGGTACAATCGAGTCCAGAACACGATGATAGGAACAAGGCCAGAGTCCAGGATTCGATCCAAGGGGCAGCAGAGCCAAGATCCAGGGCAAGATGCACGATGTTCTCTGCTAAAAAAGAACTGTTCCTTTCCCGAACCCTTTTGTCATGAGATCTGCTGCTGCATATTTCGGAAAGCCTTCTCAGGATCATCCCAGAAGCCTGCAATGCTTTCCTTGAGGAGAAAAGGGTCAGGTTAACCCCTTCCAAACTGGCTGCAATACAGAGAAAAATCCTCCTCCTGGGAGTCCTGAACATAAAATCAGTCCAGCCAGACCACACAAACTGCTGCACATGACAGATAGAGAGCAAGTTGGCAGCCTTCTTTTTTCTGTCAATCATCCCAATTTTTTGTCTACCTGGGACCCTTGGAAACATAAAGGCAGGTCTCCTCTAGCTGTGTATGAGCTCTTTGATGTCTAATGCATTTTCCCTTGTGTGGGTCCTTTGATGGGTACGCAGATTCACACTGTGACTGAAGCTCTTTCCACATTCCATGCATTTATGTGGCTTCTCCCCTGTGTGGGTCCTTTGATGGATACGGAGATCTCCACTCTGACTGAAGCTCTTTCCACATTCTATGCATTTATGTGGCTTCTCCCCTGTGTGGGTCCTTTGATGGTTACGCAGATTTCCAATGTGACTGAAGCTCTTTACACATTCCATGCATGTATGTGGCTTCTCTCCTGTGTGGATCCTTTGATGGGAACGCAGATTTCCACTCCGATTGAAGCTCTTTCCACATTCCATGCATGTATATGGCTTCTCCCCTGTGTGGATCCTTTCATGGATACGCAGATCTCCACTCTGACTGAAGCTCTTTCCACATTCCATGCATGTATATGGCTTCTCCCCTGTGTGGATCCTTTGATGGGTACGCAGATCTCCACTCTGACTGAAGCTCTTTCCACATTCCATGCATGTATATGGCTTCTCCCCTGTGTGGGTCCTTTGATGGAAACGCAGAGACCCACTCTGACTGAAGCTCTTTCCACATTCAATGCATTTATGTGGCTTCTCCCCTGTGTGGGTCCTTTGATGGATACGCAGAGCCCCAATTTCACTGAAGGTCTTTCCACATTCAATGCATTTATGGGGCTTCTCCCCTGTGTGGGTCCTTTGATGGACACGCAGATTCCCACTATCACTGAAGCTCTTTCCACATTCTATACATTTATGTGGCTTCTCCCCTGTGTGGGTCCTTTGATGGATACGTAGCTTTCCACTCCGACTGAAGCTCTTTCCACATTCCACGCATTTATACGGCTTCTCTCCTGTGTGAGTTCGTTGATGTGTAGTAAGAGAACTTCTCTCATTGAAACTTTCCCCACAGTCCATACAATTATGTTGCTTCTCCCCTGTGTGTGATTTTGACAAGGAATGAAGATTTTCCATTCTTTTACCTTTATGCTTCAAATATTATGCCAGAAGGTCCCAGATGTGTTCTCCTGATTTCCTCTTCTTGGTCTCTGTATTGCTCTAGTGCATTTGAATAAATAAATTACCAAGCCCCACTTTTCACAGCACAATCCTCCCTTTCCTCCTTGAATACACAGGATATGTAGCTTGAAATATAATTTCTCCAACTTATGTCTTGTTCTTGTGAGTGCTGTGCAATTTCATTTCAGACATCGGGCAATGGGAAGTGTTCTTCTCAAGGTTCATTCAGAGGTTACCTGCCAGAGAAATGAGAGGAAAATCTTATCAGGAGCAGAGCACAGAAATCTCTCATTGAACAACAAGAACAAGAGCTTAGTGCTGTAGCAAAGGCAGGGGAAGACGGGAGAAAGAGGGGTCCTATGGAGAAGAGCCTTTGCCTGCTGAGAAGTGCTTTAACACTTGCCCAACAAAGAGTGAGCCCCGCAAAGGGGAGAGTGGCCCAAGATTTTCTGTATGAGATTGTTTGCACTGCAATGTGTTAACCGACCTTTGTAAAGGAAGACTTCTAACAATATGGTCATTAAGAAAGGCCTGAAGTTGTAAAGCATTTTCTGTCTAGATCCGCTTCCTCACATCCCAGAACTTGAGTGACCACCTCTATGAGCAGACCATCCCAAGGGATCCGTCTTGTGAGAAAAATACTTCATTGTCTTGTGTAGATTTCTTCCAACTCTGGAAAAAATATGTTCCTGATCCTCTCTCTTTCCCTGCAGCGTGATCCCTGCCCCACGTTTCTAAATCAAGGCACCTGGAGACACTGAGAGCACATTCGGACACAAAGTTCCTTGACATATTGCATTCTTACAAAACCTAGACCACAAAAGTATGTAACTTCAGGCAGAACAAATGCAAAGAGAAAAAAAAAGGAAAATGCAAACTTCGACACCGAGACAACATCTCAGGCTCAGCCAGATTGATCACCAAAAATGGTCCACCCTGGCCTCACATCGGGAGGCTTGGCGATGCACTATCCACAATGCTGCGGCCTCTTTCGAGAAGACACGGTGAACGGGTTTCGAAGAGAAACGACAAGGCAGAAAGAACCGCAACTTGGAAACAACATCACCCAAGGAGACTTTCTGCTGTGCTTTCTGCAACCGGACTTGCCTATCTCAGATTGGCCTTTCTAGTCATCAACACGCTGTAAAAAAGCATGGGATGAGTCCTTCCTAAAGAATCTTCGTTCGCAAAGTAATGCCGAGACTGCAATGCCTGCATCTACCCCTATCAATGTGGAATTGCTCCCTAGATATCTGTCAGAAGCCATAGAGGAGTTCCCCCTCAAACGGAAAGAAGGGAAGAACAAGTCTCTAGGCGGAGATGATAAAGCAGCCAAAATTGAGAGATGCAATGAGCTGCAAGTGGAAGAGAGATTAGTGCAAACGAAGATGGCAAGAAACCAAGCCATTAGGGGGCTCGAATGAATTCCATCTTGTCTCCTGGGGCATCAGAGCCCTTTTCTCACCACCAACAGCCGCTCTGGGCCCAGAGTGAAGAAGGGAGCAGAGAAGACAGTTCCCTCTTGTCTCCTGCTCCATCAGAGCCATTCCCCCATCACCAACGGTTGCTCTGGGGCCAGGGTGAAGGAGGGAGGAGAGAGGACAGTTCCCTCTTGTCTCCTGCTGCATCAGAGCCATTCCCCCATCACCAACGGTTGCTCTGGGGCCAGGGTGAAGGAGGGAGGAGAAGACAGTTCCTCTTGTCTCCTGCTGCATCAGAGCCATCCCCCACCAACAGCCGCTCTGGGCCCAGAGTGAAGAAGGAGCAGAGAAGACAGTTCCCTCTTGTCTCCTGCTCCATCAGAGCCATCCCCCATCAGAGCCAGGGTGAAGGAGGGAGGAGAAGACAGTTCCCCTTGTCTCCTGCTGCATCAGAGCCATCCCCCCCCACCAACAGCCGCTCTGGGGCCCGGGTGAAGAAGGGAGCAGAGAAAACAGTTCCCTCTTGTCTCCTGCAGCATCAGAGCTCTTCCCTCACCACCAACGGCTGCTCTGGGGCCAGAGTGACGTAGGGGAACAGAGAAGACAGTTCATCAGAGCTCTTCCCTCACCAGACTCTGGGGCCAGTTCAGAGAAGACAGTTCCTGTCTCCTGCTGCATCAGAGCCACCCCCCCCCCCACCAACAGCCGCTCTGGGGCCCGGGTGAAGAAGGGAGCAGAGAAAACAGTTCCCTCTTGTCTCCTGCAGCATCAGAGCTCTTCCCTCACCACCAACGGCTACTCTGGGGCCAGAGGAAGAAGGGGGGAGCAGAGAAGACAGTTCCCTCTTGTCTCCTGCTGCTCCCCCCATCACCAACGCTGCCATCAAGGAGGGAGGAGAGAAGACCCTCTTGTCTCCTGCTGCATCAGAGCCACCCCCCCCAACAGCAGCTCTGGGGCCCGGGTGAAGCAGGGTGCAGAGAAAACAGTTCCCTCTTGTCTCCTGCAGCATCAGAGCTCTTCCCTCACCACCAACGGCTGCTCTGGGGCCAGAGTGAAGAAGGGAGCAGAGAAGACAGTTCCCTCTTGTCTCCTGCTGCATCAGAGCTCTTCCCTCACCACCAACGCCACTCTGGGGCCAGAGTGAAGAAGGAGCAGAGAAGACAGTTCCCTCTTGTCTCCTGCGGCATCAGAGCCATTCCCCCACCACCAATGGCCACTCTGGAGTCAGAGTGAAGAAGGGAGCAGAGAAGACAGTTCCCTCTTGTCTCCTGCTGCATCAGAGCCATTCCCCCATCACCAACGGTTGCTCTGGGGCCAGGGTGAAGGAGGGAGGAGAGAAGACAGTTCCCTCTTGTCTCCTGCTGCATCAGAGCCATTCCCCCCATCACCAACGGTTGCTCTGGGGCCAGGGTGAAGGAGGGAGGAGAGAAGACAGTTCCTCTTGTCTCCTGCGGCATCAGAGCTCTTCCCTCACCACCAACGGCCACTCTGGGGCCAGGGTGAAGAAGGGAGCAGAGAAGACAGTTCCCTCTTGTCTCCTGCTGCATCAGAGCCATTCCCCCCCCCCCCCCCCAACCGCCGCGCTGGGGCCCGGGGGTAGAAGGGAGCAGAGAAAACAGTTCCCTCTTGTCTCCTGCGGCATCAGAGCTCTTCCCTCACCACCAACGGCTGCTCTGGGGCCAGAGTGAAGAAGGGAACAGAGAAGACAGTTCCCTCTTGTCTCCTGCGGCATCAGAGCTCTTCCCTCACCACCAACGGCCACTCTGGGGCCAGGGTGAAGAAGGGAGCAGAGAAGACAGTTCCCTCTTGTCTCCTGCGGCATCAGAGCCATTCCCCCACCACCAATGGCCACTCTGGAGTCAGAGTGAAGAAGGGAGCAGAGAAGACAGTTCCCTCTTGTCTCCTGCTGCATCAGAGCCATTCCCCCATCACCAACGGTTGCTCTGGGGCCAGGGTGAAGGAGGGAGGAGAGAAGACAGTTCCCTCTTGTCTCCTGCTGCATCAGAGCCATCCCCCCCCCCACCAACAGCTGCTCTGGCGCCAGGGTGAAGAAGGGAGCAGAGAAGACAGTTCCCTCTTGTCTCCTGCGGCATCAGAGCCATTCCCCCACCACCAATGGCCACTCTGGAGTCAGAGTGAAGAAGGGAGCAGAGAAAACAGTTCCATCTTGTCTCCTGGGGCATCAGAGCCCTTCTCTCACCACAAACAGCCGCTCTGGGGCCAGAGTGAAGAAGGGAGCAGGGAAGACAGTTCCCTCTTGTCTCCTGTTCCTCTGTCTCCTCGGCATCAGAGCCCTTCCACCACCACCAATGGCAGCTCTGGAGCCAGAGTGAAGAAGGGCGCAGAGAAGACAGTTCCCTCTTGTCTCCTGCAGCATCAGAGCTCTTCCTCACCACCAACGGCTGCTCTGGGGCCAGAGTGAAGAAGGGAGCAGAGAAAACAGTTCCCTCTTGTCTCCTGCGGCATCAGAGCCATTCCCCCACCACCAATGGCCACTCTGGACTCAGAGTGAAGAAGGGAGCAGAGAAGACAGTTCCTCTTGTCTCCTGCTGCATCAGAGCCATTCCCCCATCACCAACGGTTGCTCTGGGGCCAGGGTGAAGGAGGGAGGAGAGAAGACAGTTCCCTCTTGTCTCCTGCTGCATCAGAGCCATCCCCCCACCAACAGCTGCTCTGACGCCAGGGTGAAGAAGGGAGCAGAGAAGACAGTTCCCTCTTGTCTCCTGCGGCATCAGAGCCATCCCCCCCCCCCACCAACAGCTGCTCTGGCGCCAGGGTGAAGAAGGGAGCAGAGAAGACAGTTCCCTCTTGTCTCCTGCAGCATCAGAGCTCTTCCCTCACCACCAACGGCTGCTCTGGGGCCAGAGTGAAGAAGGGAGCAGAGAAAACAGTTCCCTCTTGTCTCCTGCGGCATCAGAGCCATTCCCCCACCACCAATGGCCACTCTGGAGTCAGAGTGAAGAAGGGAGCAGAGAAGACAGTTCCCTCTTGTCTCCTGCTGCATCAGAGCCATTCCCCCATCACCAACTGTTGCTCTGGGGCCAGGGTGAAGGAGGGAGCAGAGAAGACAGTTCCCTCTTGTCTCCTGCTGCATCAGAGCCACCCCCGCACCAACAGCTGCTCTGGCGCCAGGGTGAAGAAGGGAGCAGAGAAGACAGTTCCCTCTTGTCTCTCCTGCATCAGAGCCATCCCCCCCCACCAACAGCTGCTCTGGCGCCAGGGTGAAGAAGGAGCAGAGAAGACAGTTCTCCTTGTCTCCTGCAGCATCAGAGCTCTTCCCTCACCACCAACGGCTGCTCTGGGGCCAGAGGAAGAAGGGAGCAGAGAAAACAGTTCCTCTTTGTCTCTGCGGCATCAGAGCCATTCCCACCACACCAATGGCCACTCTGAGTCAGAGTGAAGAAGGAGCAGAGAAGACAGTTCCTCTTGTCTCCTGCTGCATCAGAGCCATTCCCCATCACCAACGGTTGCTCTGGGGCCAGGGTGAAGGAGGGAGCAGAGAAGACAGTTCCCTCTTGTCTCCTGCGGCATCAGAGCTCTTCCCTCACCACCAACGGCCACTCTGGGGCCAGGGTGAAGAAGGGAGCAGAGAAGACAGTTTCATCTTGTCTCCTGGGGCATCAGAGCCCTTCTCTCACCACAAACAGCCGCTCTGGGGCCAGAGTGAAGAAGGGAGCAGAGAAGACAGTTCCATCTTGTCTCCTGCGGCATCAGAGCTCTTCCCTCACCACCAACGGCCGCTCTGGGGTCAGAGTGAAGAAAGGAGCAGAGAAGACAGTTCCATCTTGACTCCTGAGACATCAGAGCTCCTCCCCAGCAACAATATATTATATAATACTAATACTATTATTACTGATGTGTTATGCTAATAATACAGTATGTTTTTATGTAGATATGACTTGTAAGATGCTGAGTCCCCTTCGGGGTGAGAAGGGCGGCATATAAATGCCGTAAATAAATAAATAAATATCCCATGCCTCACCCTTTCATGGCCTGGCCACGCCCATTTTTGAAGCCTTGGTTGGCGTTTTGCCAAACACCGTCTGATGGAGCCTCAATGCAGCTGTTTTTTCTCCTTGTTTAATTGTGTTTGATACGGACTGCTGTATTTTAAGATTCTTTATTTAGGTTATGGCTTTTGTTTTAATGGATTGTTTGATTTTTATGTCTTATTTATTTATCTATTTCAGACATTTATATCCCGCCCTTCTCACTCCCGGGGGATCATAGAGTTGTAAGAGACCTGGTGGGTCATGCAGTCCAATTCCATTCTGCCAAGAAGCAAGAAAATAGTGTCTAAAGCACCCCCAACAGATTGCCATCCAGCCTCTATTTAGAAGCCTCTATGCAAGGAACCTCCACCACACTCAGGGTGACTCAGGGCGGGTTACAACCAGCAACCATTAGATGCCAAACAAACAAGAATAGTAACATTACAATTAAAACATTAGTTTAAAACATCAAATTATAACCATCCCTTTAAAAACTCAACAAATCCAGAGCCTTCATTTCAGTCTCCTTTGTGGAGATAAAGCGGGGTATACACCTATCTATCTATGTACGTAATAAAAGTCAGTGTTTGCGGCAGGAGGTGCGGAGGAATATGTGGCAGCGTTTCGATTGGTTGCCACTGTGGGATTATTTGCATAAAGGACTCTGATTGGCCAGCCTCAGAACTCAAACATTCCAAGGCACCAGACAGAGGGGATAGGTTGCCACTGAGGGAGTATTTGCATAAAGGACTCTGATTGGCCAGCATCCAAGAATCCAAGACTCTTCATTCAAACAACATTATTGGTTGCCATTGAGGGAGAATTTGCAAAACCGGCTCTGATTGGCCAGCATTCCTACATCCCAAATCTCAAAAGTGCCAGAGAGAGTATGTCACAAAAAGGCTTCCTTTAGCTGATTTTACAAATTAGGCCTCAGCCTGAATTGACAGTAAGGAGAACTCTTGGATGGGGCTTTCCAAATCTACAATATTATTATGAGGCTTTCCAATTAAGAGCATTACTAGAAATGAGTTTAAAAACAGAAGATAAATGGATAAAAGTAGAGAACGAAATAAATGACGGATGGGGAAAATACGGTTTATACACCAGATATATTAATAAAATAAACAAAAACTAACAGGACCAAGGAAGCTTGCATATGATTGTTGGCAAAATGGCAAAACTGTGGGCATATAAATTATCAGGGAAGACTCCAATTAAGAGCATGGGACTACCCGAAAGGTTAGCAAATAACTTAGAAGAAAAGGGATTAAGAAGAGTAAAAGATATGTGGAAACAAGATGGAAAGATTATAAATTGGCCAGAGTTTTTTGGAAAAAGGGGGGAAATTGTTTAAAATTAAGAACGATTTGGGAAAAAGTAAAAAAAGAAGGTCCTCTGCCCACTGAAGAACTAAAGGTAGAGAAATTACTCAATGCAAGAGAAAAAACAAGCAAAGGAACAGTAGCAAAAATATACAATTTAATGGTGGATGATAAAGAGTTCATAATTAGAGCAATATGTAACAAATGGAATGGGGTTAAATCATTACAGACACATGAAGAAGAGCGAACCTGCCCAACAGGCGGCCCGCGGGTCGCACACGGCCTGCCAGCCCCTTGGATGCGACCCGCCTACCCTCCTGCAAGAAATCAGCTGTTTTTTCAAAAAAAATTTTTTTAAATAAATATAAATGATGTAAATTAAATAAATAAATTCCTATCAGCTGGTAGGAAGAGCAGCTGTTATGTTTGGAATTCACCACAACTGCCTTAAGGGGTTGCTGCATTAGGAAGGTTGAGAAACACTGTCCTAATTGAAGGAGTGATGGCTGAGGTAGTGCTAGTCTCTGCCAATTTTCCAGGAACGAAGGAATTTGACCCAGTGGGCACGAATGTCATACCATTCCCTGGCACGTTGGGAAAGAAATAATTGCCCGTCTTCCACATTTGCTTGAGATTGAGAACATAGGCCTTTGCATAGCATTATTCCCATCATCCCTTCTCTGTATCCTCACCCTTTTGTTAGCCATATATGGAGAGAGTAGGAAACCACATCCCTGAAGCTTTTGGTGAAACAGATCCATATTAGGCATGTTCTTGTGAGCAATTTCATACTTTTTGACTTGCTTTCGTCCTTCCTTCCCACTCTATTCATAGCTAGGAGGTTTTAAAATACCTCCCCAAATGTAAGTGTAGGTTTTTTATGTGCATTCGAGGCTATTGTTCATGTTTGTGAATATGACTCTTATGGGTGCCTGATATTTCCGTTTGTGTAATCCTCGGTAAAACAATGAGATAGTTTTTTTAAAAATGTGAATATCAGCTTGCTGTATTTGGGCCAGTCACTCTCCATTCTACCTCGCAGGGTGGCTGGGAAAGCAAAGTGGGGAAGAGGGAGGGCTATTAGAAAGATGGGCAAGTTTAGCTTAGAGAAGAGAAGGTGGCAATTAGCCGGCTTCCCTCCACCTCTTCCTCCTTGCCGCCGGCGCCGCACCTGACGTCACCCAGCCCCGCCAAAAAGGGGCGGGCCGCACAGGACGCCAGGCATGCACGGCAGGGCGGGAGGCGGGCCGGGGGAGCGGTGAGGCACCCTTTGCCATGTCCCTGGCTCCTACAGCGGCCGCGCCCGGGAGCTTACCTTCCTTCTCCGAAGGAAGAGAAAGGAAGGTAAGCTCCCGGGCGGCCTGCAGCAGCCAGGGACAGGGCAAAGGGCGCCTCGCCGCTCCTGCCCTGCCACGCATTCCTGCGAGCGCCCCTGCCCCCCGCTGTGGCCCCCCAGGTGATCAGTGACCGGAATTCCAGCCCTTGGGCCGGTAGAAGTTGGGCAGCCCTGAAGTAGAGGAAATAATTAGGAATATGAATAAAATAAAAATAGAAAAATATAATGAATTAGAAAAAAAAGATGATATTAAGACGGTACAGAACCTGAGCAACTGGCTTATATGGTAAAAGGAAGGAATTCTAAGTGTTGGCACTTTAATATTGAAAAAGGTACTTATTCACACATGTGGTGGGAGTGTTCTGAAATAAAAAACTTCTCGCAAATGATACAAGGAAAAATACAAGAGATATTCCAGATAAATATTCAAATTAATAATGATTTGCTACTATGGGGAATGTTGGATCATCCAAGTATAAAAACCAAATTTCAGAAGTTATTTAAGGTAAAAATAAGAGCAGCCCATGCGGTGATTGCTAGAGGATGGAAAGACAAAACGAAATGGACATTAAGTAATTGGAATGATTATATGTATGATCAAGTGTTATTAGATATTACGGGAATTATGACGAATCAAGCAACAAGAACAGACAAACAAAATGACATCACAGATAGATGGATGATCTATTTCAACTGGGTGAAAAATGGAGGAGCCAACGTTCACATCATACAAAAAACACAAAGACTTTACCAGTGGCTGGATCTGCAAGATTCGTAGAAATATACTGTGATTGAGGAGGGAGGGAGAGGGAGGGAGGGAGAGGAAAATGTAATCTATACCAATGTAATGTAAAATGTTTTTATTATTTGTTGAATAAAAGATTTTTTAAAAAAGACAGTAAGGCTTCCTAGGCCTCAGCCTAAATTGACAGTAAGGCTTCCTCAACTTCATTCTCCTGGCTAGGCCTTAGCCTGAATTCATACTAAGACTTACTTAACTTGATTTTCCTGACTACCGTGTTTCCCCGATAGTAAGACACCCCCGATTGTAAGACGTATCGGGGGTTTCAGGGGGGTCGGCTAATATAAGCCGTACCCCGAAAGTAAGACATATTGCCGCCTCCCTCTCATCTACCGTGGCTGCGCGCCGCCTCCTGCCCACGTCCGCACCGTCCCCCTCTCCATACGTCGTCGCATCTACCACCTCCCTCTGATCTTAATGAGCGCCGTCTCCTGCCCACTTCCGCGCTGCCCCCCCCTCCATACATCACCGCGTCTGCCCGAGCAGGGGGCGGGCCGCTCCTGACGGCGTGCTGACGTCACCACGTCTGACATCACGCCGCCCCGTCCTGCGGCCCGCCCCTTTTTGGCGAGGCTTGCTGACGTCACCAAGCCCCGCCGAAAAGGGACGCCGCGCTTGGTGACGTCAGCACGCCGTCAGGAGCGGCCCCCCCCCGCCTCCCTCCCTCCTACAGTGACAGCCAGGGCGGCAGAACCGGCGATTTCTCCCGGTTCTGCTGCCCCAGCTGAGGCTGTAAGAGGGAGGGCAAAGCCGAGAGAGCTCTCCTCAGCTTCGCCTTCCAGCTAAAGGGACACGCCAGCCTCAGAAGCGGGGAAATCGCACCGATCGGAGCACCGGGGGGAGAGGCGGGACGGAGGAGGGGGGCCTATGGAGGAAGAAGGGAAGCGCTTCCCTTCTTCCCCTTTAGGCCTGCCTCCTCCTCCCGGGCGTTCCCGATTGGTGCGCCGGGGAGAGGCGGACAGAGGAGGAGGGAGCCTCCCTACATCCTCTTAAAGCCCGCCTTTAGGGCCCCTGCGCTCCCGATTGGTGCGCCGGGGGGAGAGGCGGGACGGAGGAGGAGGGAGCGGGCGGGGCTGGGTGACGTCAGGCGCGGGGCCGGCGCCCCGCCGGATGTCACCCCGCCCCGCCCCGGAGATTGAATTTTTTTTTAAAAAATTGCAGGGTAGGCGGGGGCCGTGGGAAGGGCTGGGGGCCGTATACGGCCCCGGCAGCGCCAGTTGGACAGCCCTGGCTTATACCGTATGCTATATTTTAGCCCCTAGACATGAGCGCTTCCGGTTCCAGTGGTAAAAGGAAGAGTTACACCGTGGAGTATAAAAAAGCGATTGTCAAAGAATCTTGGGGCAAAAATGTAGTGCAGTTCTGCAAGGAGAAAATGTTGGATCACCGACTGGTCCAAAAATGGCGTGCAGAATACACTAACCTGAGTGAAAAAGTGGAGAGCGGAATGGCTAAAAAGCGCAAGATTGGACGTGGTCGGCAACCAATGTATACAGAGCTGGAAAGCCTGGTCTCTGAGTGGGTTGCAGACAGGAGAGCAAAGACATTGGTGGTGACCAGGGCTCAGATTCAGGAATATGCCCTTGCAGTGTCGCCACAGTTTGACATTCCCCCTGAACAATTCAAGGCATCACAGCACTGGGTGGATAACTTTCTTGAACGCAATGACCTGTCTTTGCGAAGATCCACAACCCTCTTTAGGTTGGAAGATGCCGATTGTTAAACGTGCATTAGCCTACAAGAATACAGTCTTTGCTTCTCTAAATACAGTCTTTGCAACATGATCGCCATGGATGAAACTGCCGTGTTCATGGGCCAAGCAGCTCAAACCACCATTGATAAACGAGGTACCTCCTCAGTGTACGTTACCTCCATCGCTTATGAAAGTGCACGTGTCACCTGCATTTTGACAATTCGTCTGGATGGCACTAAAGCAACACCGCTACTCAGTGCAAAGGGCAAGAAGGAGAAGATTGAGCGGGTTTCTGGCATTTATGTGCTGGAAACTGAAAAAATGCAGCCAGCACACACCGCGCCAAAACCATGAAAGACTTCCTTCATAAGCGGAGAATCGACCAAATCATGATTCCTGCAGGGATGACGGCTTATCTTCAGACTCTCGATATCGCCATTAACAAGCCGTTCAAGGACTATCTGTGTGTGGAAATCAATGACTACATTGAAAACCGAATGGAGAGAAATGTACGTGGGAACTTTGTGAAGCCCAGACTGCCAGAGATTGTTAACTGGGTGAAGAATGCTTGGAATAAGATCACTAACACCTGCGTTGCAAATGCACTGCGAGCTGGCTACCTGGACAAAGCCTGCTCATTTCAGGACAGTGCCGTTGCTACCCATGAGAAATATGGGCCAATGATTCGGCAAGAAATGTCGTCCCGAGAGTCCCAAGAAAACCCACAGGAACCTAAGAGTGTGGATGTTTATGGTGATATTCCTGAGGATGATGACATGGTTGTCATGGAATGAATCTGTTTTATTTTCCAGTATCCCACTGTTCGTTCTTACCATTTAACATTGTTTTACATGTTATGCAATGTTGTAACGACATTCTTGGCACTTCCTTTTATAAAACTGTTTTGTGGTGAATACAATACTGTTCAGGTTGTTAATAAATGGTTAAAACAAAAAATTCGACAATTTTTTTCCAATATAAGACATACCCCGAAAGTAAGACATAGTGGGGCTTTTGGGGATAAAAAAGAAAGTAAGACGCTGTCTTACTTTCGGGGAAACATGGTAGGCCTCAGTTAATAGGACATTGTGTATGGCCTGAATTAACAGTAACCAACTTTGGCACACAGAGCCCCTATGACCCATGCTACTTTCTACTGCAGTTTGGAGGAGGGAGGACCATGGATCATGGGACTTGAAGTACATCCACGAATTATGGGATTTGTAGTACTTTCCAACCCTTCATTCCCCACAGACCACTGCAGCCCTGAACAAAGACCCATAAAGGCTACACTTGGCACACAGTGCCCCCATTATCCAATCTACATCCTATTGCAGTTTAGAGGAGGGCGGACCATGGATAATGAGATTTCAAGTACCTCCACTCACTTCCTGAGCCCACTGCAACCCTCATCCAGTGAATGATCAAGACCAAACTTGGCAGACAAAGCCCCCATGACTCGCTTAACATCCTGGTGAAGTTCGGAGGAGGGTGGACCACGCATGATGGAACTTGAAGTACCTTTTACTCATTTCCCAAGACTGCTGCGACCCTTATCCAATGACTGCTCAAGACCAAACTTGGCACACAGAGCCCCCATGACCCACTCTACATGCTGCTGCAGTTTGAAGGCCCATGGAAGATGGGAGTTGCAGTACCTTCACTCACGCACTGAAACCACTGTGCCCCTCATCCAATGACTGGTCGAGACCACACACATAACCCCCATTACCCCCTTTAATCCTGGTGAGGTTTAGGGGAGGTGGACCACGGATTATGGGATTTTTAGTACTTTCACATGCTTTACTTCCCACAGACCACTGTGCCCCCAACCAAGAACAATAAAGACCAAACTTGGCACACAGTGCCCCTATGACCCACTCTACATTCTACTGCCATTTGGAGGAGAGTGGACCATGGATGGGACTTGAGGTACCTCCATGGATTATGGGATTTGTAGTACTTTCAAAGCCTTCATTTCCCACAGACCACTGCAGCCCTGAACAAAGACCTATAAAGACTATACTTGGCACCCTGTGCCCCCATGACCCAGTCTCCACCCTTCTACAGTTTAGAGGGCAGACCATGGATGATGGGACTTCAACTACCTCTACTCATTACCCAACACTGCTGCGGCCCCCAACAATGTAATAATAGTCACAACAAGAACTAGAACTGGACAGGAAGGAATTATGGTAAAAGTATATGTGGGGAATGCAATGACTCTACTCAGGGCACCAGACGATTCTGTCAAGGAAGTAATTGACATTATAAAGAAACTCGAAAAGCTATCGGGGTTGGCCATAAACATTGAAAAATGAGAAGCTTTACACAAAAATCTTACTTGGAAAGAATTAAAGGATTACAATCCATCCTGGAGATAAAAGTGGGTGAGAAGTTGAAGTATTTGGGGGTGTACATCCCCAAAAAATCTAAACAACCTCATATACCGTGAGCACCATTGGACCCCCAACATACGATTTGACAAAATTTCTGGCTGCACAACTACAAACGAATATTGGGCTCAGTACACACAACATTAAGGACGCGTAGAAAAATGTCAGCTTTACTTAGGCGATGATCCCTCGTTGTCCGAGGAGGGTGGTCTTCCATGTTCGGTGAACGGCGGCCTTTTCTCTCCCTGAAGGAGGGAGGGAGGGCAGGAGCCAGGCCTGCAGGAGGGAGGGGAGGGGGTGTGGCATTGCTCAGGCACCTTGGGCCTACTTGGGCCCTCCCTCCCTCCGTGCAGGTGTTTTCAGGCTTGAGCTCCCCCAAGGACTCCTCAGAGAGAGCAGGAGGCTGTGAGGAATGGCAGGAGTTGCAGTCCCAAACACCGGCCTGGTTGAGAATGTGGAGCTTTAAACAGGGCGGCCGTGAGGGAGAGAAGCCGAGAAGTCAGTCAGTCAGGGGCGCCCGTTGGTGCCTGAGCTTGCGAGAAGCCCACCAGAACGCCCAGGCAGCGCCAGGAAGTCAGCCAGCCATCAAGGCTTGTGCTTCTTGTGAGAGTCAACGTCCAATAGGGAGAAATAAGGCCCGTATTCCCCTCCTCCCTCCACGGGAAGAGATATACAGACTTCTCTCTCTCATCCGCCACTGCCTTCTTGCCAAGAAACAGCTCTGCTGAGGAGACCCATCCGAGAAGAAGCCCCGCCCCACCCTTTTCCCAGCCCTCCCATTGGCTGAGTCTGTGACGCTCCGCCACATGGAAGCCCCCCATTGGCTGCTTACCATTCTCCAGTTCTGACTGACGGGTTGCAAGGTGGCCCCGCCCCCTAGAGGCCTCCTCTTCTACCTCAGAGGAGAGGGAGTGACATCACCGCAGATGCCCCTCCCCGGCCTCCCGCCGTCTGCTCCCACCACCATTTTCCCGCTTCTCAACCCAAAGTCTGCTGAGACCCTCCCAAGAAGCCCCTCCCCCGGTCTCCCATTCGCCGGCTCCTTGACACTCTGGAACTGAAGCTGCTGTGAAGAGGAAGCAAATGGGAGACTAACGCTTGAAAAAAACAAACTGGTAATGAATGGTTATCCTAAACCATGGGGTAGGATGGAACAATCAGTGCGTAAAGATCATTTAATGAAGCTAGTTGGGGTTGCAGCTAAAAGTCTTCTATCCCCCTATGAAATTGTGCAAGTTGAGTACCTGCATTATAATTACTATTGTGCACGAGCTGTTATTACTTTTATTAATGAATTAAGTGCAAAAATATGCTTTCCCTAAGGAGTCAATTCATAAGGAAGGGTATGATAATCTCTCGCCTCTTTCGAAATAAGATCCCCTCTATTTCTCTACTAATGAACGCCTCTAGTTCTAGTTTTACTCCTGTGGAGGTAAGCCCATGCAGGGTTGCAGATCTTATAGACTTAACTGAACATAGCCCAGGTTTAAAGCATCCCCAGGAAGAGGAACACACCCCACAGGGGCTCTGCAAGAGATTGTTATCCAATACAACACCTAGTACAGAAACAAAAGTGCCATTCTTAGATGAAGAGGTGCAATTAATGAAAGCTTTTCAGCAACTTCCCTCCCCAACTCAAATAGATATAATGGACAGACTAGCTCACTTACATACAACTCTGGTAAAATTACAAAGTATGGACGGGGAGGAGTTCAAATCAAATTACTGTACAGGTGGAGCACCTATTAACTTAAATAGAAATGCAGGAGGTGACCTAAGGGTTGAGAATGAGTGCAGAGTGTTGAGTGTCACAACCAGGCAATAAGTATAAAGGAGAAAACCCAAATAGATAAACATCAAGAGAGGCTCGAGAAACTCAAGGAGACTGATGGGAAGAGGGGACAGACCCATGACAGGCACTGACACCAGGCATATGGAGGAAAAAGTGCATCTACACTAACTCCACGGAAACACATATCTATTCTATGTATATAATAAAAGTCAGTGTTTGCGGGCGGTGGTGCGACAGGAGGAATATGTGCCAGCGTTTCGATTGGCTGCCACTTTGGGATTATTAGCATAAAGGACACCAATAGGCCAGCCTCAGAACTCCGACATTCTACGGCCCCAGAGGGGATTGGTTGCCAGTGAAATGGTATTTGCATAATGGACTCCAATTGGCCAACCACATTCCAACATTCTAAAGTGACTCAGAGGGAAATGGAAAGGCCTCAGGCAGTCAGCCACTGCGGCCCACAGCAATGACGGATCAGGAACATGCCTGGCAAACAAGGGACCACTGGCCCACTTCACAACCTGGTGTGGTTTAGGGCAGGAGGGGCCACGAGTGATGGGATTTGCAGTACCTTCACATCATTCACTTCCCAAACAACACTAAAGCCCCTATAAAACACAAACCAGGCACAAAATTGACAGCAAGGCTTCCTCAACTTGATTTTCCTGACTAGGCCCCCAACAATGACAGAACAAGACCAAACTTGGCACACAGACTCACACACACACACCTACATCCTGATGCAGTTTGAGGGAGGATGGACCATGGATGATGGGACTTGCAGTACTTTAATTCACTTCCTTAGAGCAGTGTGGCCCACACCAATGACGAATCAGGACCAAACTTGGCCCACAGAGGCCCAATGGCCCACTTTAGAAACCTGCTGCGGTTTACGGGATGATGGCTCACAAATGATGGGATTTGCAGTACCTTCACCCAATTCATTTCCCACAGAACATTGCAGCCCCTACAAATCAGAGACCAGGCCCAAACTTGGCACACAGAGTACCCCTGACCCACTCTACATCCTGGTGCAGTTTTGAGTGGGACGGGCCACGGATGGGAGTTGCAGTACCTTCACTCAGTTTCAGAGACCGCTGCGACCCTCATCCAATGACTGATCAAGACCACACTTGGCACACGGAGCCCCCATGATCCACTCTACATCCTGGTGCAGTTTGGAGAAGGATGGACCATAGACATTGGGGCTCACAGTACCTTCAATAAGTTCCTTAGACCACTGCGAGCCACATAAACATCTAATACAGTGGTTCTTTGGCTTTGGGCCCTGGGCCTGTTTCCCCCAGAAGGACACTGAAGGCCTTTGGGCACCAGGGTCACTTGCACCCCATAATAGTCAACAAGGGTCGTTTTGTGTCTGGATCCCCCCCAGGATATTTCCCTCTAGGCGTCACAATGATTGACCTGCAGCGGAATGGAGCCAGCTCCCTCCCTCCCTCCTGAGCTGGAGAAAGGCATTCAGAGCGTGGCTGCGGCCTTGGAGGCGGCTCCATGAGGCCTTTCCCTGGGGTGGGTCATCCTGGCAGGAGCCTCGGGGGGGAGGGGGCCCTGTGGAGAGCCAGCCACGGGAGGAGGAGGAGGAGGCGCCCCAGGGCGGCATTCCAGGGGGAGAGGGAGGGAGGGGGGCCGGGCCGTGTGTGCTGACCCTCCCCCTTCTCCCCCAGCCCCCCTCAGGCCCAGCCAGGCCCCCTCCTCCATCTTCCTCCCCCTCTTGGGCGGCCAAGCGCTCGCTCTGCCCGCAAGGCCATGGAGGCAAGGCCCGAGCAGAGGGGGCTACAGGCAGGCGGGGGGGGGAGAGGCCTCGGCCCCTGAGGAGACTCCCCCACTCCCTCCCAAGAGACACCCGACGCCTCACCTGCTTCCCTGGCTGCCGTCGCTTCCGTTTGAAAGGAAACAAGAAAGGAAGCAGCCAGGCTTTGGAGCTGCAAGGCCCTTCAGTGCTGATCAAGCTGGGCTGATGGCAGCATTTCACTTGCCTCAGGCAGACCAGGGTTCCTTCCTCCGTTCCCTCTCCCCCACCCACCAAGGAGGGCACCCTCCTCAGGGAGAGAGAGAGAGAGAGAGAGGCCTCCACCCCCCTGGCCTCGCCCCCCTGGCTGAAGAAGAGACCCCTCCTCAACCTCTGGGGGCACCTGCCTGCCTGCCTGCCTGCCCGCCTGAGGAAACAGGGGAATTCCAGACAGGAAACAACCAGGGCCAGCTAACCCCTCCCAACAAGGGATTTCCCCCAGGAAGAAAGGAAGCAGCCAGGCTTTGGGACTGCAAGGCCCTTCAGTGCTGATCAAGCTGGGCTAATGGCAGCATTTCCACTTGCCTCAGGCAGACCAGGGTTCCTTCCTCCGTTCTCTCCCCCACCCACCCACCCACCCAGGAGGGCACCCTTCCTCAGGGAGAGAGAGAGAGAGAGAGAGAGAGAGAGGCCTCCACCCCCCTGGCCTCGCCCCCAAGAAGAGACCCCTCCTCCACCTCTGGGGGCGCCTGCCTGCCTGCCTGCCTGCCCGCCTGAGGAAACAGGGGAATTCCAGACAGGAAACAACCAGGGCCAGCTAACCCCTCTCAACAAGGGATTCCCCCACCCCGGGAATAAAGGAAGCAGCCAGGCTTTGGAGCTGCAGGGCCCTTCAGTGCTGATCAAGCTGGGCTCATGGCAGCTTTCTCACTTGCCTCAGGCAGACCAGGGTTCCTTCCTTCGTTCCCACCCCACCCACCCACCCAGGAGGGGAGCCTTCCTTCCTCAGAGAGAGAGAGAGAGAGAGGCCTCCACCCCCCTGGCCTCGCCCCCAATAAGAGACCCCTCCTCCACCTCTGGGGGCGCCTGCCTGCCTGCCTGCCTGCCTGCCTGCCTGGGGAAACAGGGGGATTCCAGACAGGAAACAACCAGGGCCAGCTAACCCCTCCCAAAAAGGGATTTCCCCCAGGAAGAAAGGAAGCAGCCAGGCTTTGGAGCTGCAAGGCCCTTCAGTGCTGATCAAGCTGGGCTAATGGCAGCATTTCCACTTGCCTCAGGCAGACCAGGGTTCCTTCCTCCGTTCTCTCCCCCACCCACCCACCCAGGAGGGCACCCTTCCTCAGGGAGAGAGGAGAGAGAGAGGGAGAGAGAGAGAGGCCTCCACCCCCCTGGCCTCGCCCCCAATAAGAGACCCCTCCTCCACCTCTGGGGGCGCCTGCCTGCCTGCCTGCCTGCCTGGGGAAACAGGGGGATTCCAGGCAGGAAACAACCAGGGCCAGCTCACCCCTCCCAACAACAAGGGATTCCCCCCAGGAAGGAAGGAAGCAGCCAGGCTTTGGAGCTGCAAGGCCCTTCAGTGCTGATCAAGCTGGGCTCATGGCAGCTTTCTCACTTGCCTCAGGCAGACCAGGGTTCCTTCCTTCGTTCCTCCCCCACCCACCCACCCAGGAGGGCACCCTTCCTCAGGGAGAGAGAGGGAGAGAGAGAGAGGCCTCCACCCCCCTGGCCTCGCCCCCAATAAGAGACCCCTCCTCCACCTCTGGGGGCGCCTGCCTGCCTGCCTGCCTGCCTGCCTGCCTGCCTGCCTGGGGGAAACAGGGGGATTCCAGACAGGAAACAACCAGGGCCAGCTAACCCCTCCCAACAACGGATTCCCCCCAGGAAGAAGGAAGGAAGCAGCCAGGCTTTGGAGCTGCAAGGCCCTTCAGTGCTGATCAAGCTGGGCTCATGGCAGCCTTTCCACTTGCCTCAGGCAGACCAGGGTTCCTTCCTTCATTCTCTCCCCCCACCCAGGAGGGGCACCCTCCCTCAGGGAGAGAGAGAGGCCTCCCCCCCTGGCCTCGCCCCCAAGAAGAGACCCCTCCTCCACCTCTGGGGGCGCCTGCCTGCCTGCCTGCCTGCCTGCCTGAGGAAACAGGGGGATTCCAGACAGGAAACAACCAGGGCCAGCTAACCCCTCCCAAAAAGGGATTCCCCCCCGGAAGAAAGGAAGCAGCCAGGCTTTGGGGCTGCAAGGCCCTTCAGTGCTGATCAAGCTGGGCTAATGGCAGCATTTCCACTTGCCTCAGGCAGACCAGGGTTCCTTCCTCCGTTCTCTCCCCCACCCACCCACCCACCCACCCAGGAGGGCACCCTTCCTCAGGGAGAGAGAGAGAGAGAGAGAGAGCCTCCACCCCCCTGGCCTCGCCCCCCAAGAAAGAAAGGAAGCAGCCAGGCTTTGGGACTGCAGAGCCATTGGGTGCTGATCAAGCTGGGCTAATGGCAGCCTTGGGCTCCTTCCTTACAAAGACACTTTATGTTCCTGCCACACCCAGGGTTTGAACTGTCTACATTTGATCCCAGGCACCTTAGTGTATTTTTTGCCCTGGGCCTCATGTGAGTTCTGGGTCTCATTTCATTTTGATTTTATCTTATTTTAGGTTATTTGAGTTCTATACAAGTATAGTGGAAATATTTGGGAGGGGATGATTTTATGGAAAAAAATATTTTATTTAAATAAATAATTGTATTTATTATTTTATAATAATATAATGTTATATTACATTATAATGTCAATATATTATGTTATAATATAATAATGTAATATATAATATGATATAGTATAGTACTAGTATGGTATAATATATTATATATACATTTAATATTGATAATGTTGTAATGTGATACCATATAACACTACTAATGATAATGTGATATTATAATTTTATGTTTTGTATTACATGCAATATTTCTAATGAGATTATGATATAATGTTATAGTGCCATGTGATGTGGAATACTGATATTTTGCTGTGGGAGTAATGTCATTGGTTGTACTTGCACTTTGCTTGTAAGCCGTTCAGAGTCCCCTTCGAGGTTGAGAAGGGCAGCATATAAATATCCTGAAATAAATAGCAATGGTAGCATTAATAGTGGCATAGACCACATGGAGAGAGAGCGACTGGTCCAACATTGCCCAGAGAACTCCATCACCAGCGGTAGAGCTGAGCCTGGCTCCTCTCCATCCTCCTTCAGCACTCTCATCATGAAAGACTCTTCCTCCTCAATGTCCCTTTCTCAAATGGGAGTTGTTGTTTACCTGGATCCAGAGAGTCCCAGAAGGCAGCCAACATCATATCTGGACCCTACATGGCCAACTGTGCAAACAGGACAGGCGGGGATTGGGGGTGATTGACCTTGGATCTGGGAGTTGCAGTGCGCCCTTCTCCAGAGGGCATTCAGCCGAGCCAATGCTGGATCTGGACTAAACTTGGCACATAGAGCCCATGTGCGCAACTGTGCATACAGGCAGGGATTGGGGAAGGATTGCCCTTTTTCGAATGGGAGTTGTTGTTGTTTACCTGGATCCAGAGAGTCCCAGAAGGCAGCCGGCAACGGGCTCGACACACTCCGCTCCCGGCCACAAGTGTGTTGAGACTTCAGTGCACAGGCATTGAAGGCCTGCCGAGTGCACAGGCGCAAAGGAAAGCCTATTGCGTCCTCTGAATAGTCTGTGGTGCTGCGCCATCCTCTTTGGCGCCTGGGCTGTCGGCACACTCCCCTTCCTCTCCCAGCACCAAAGGCTGAAACCAGGGACACCGAAAATAATAATAATAATAAAACTTTATTTATAAGTTGCTTCCCTCTCCCCAAAGGGGACTCAGAGCGGCTTACATGGGGCCATGCCCAAACCACAGGAAAGAGAGTGCGCCAAGGGCCCAGGTGCGGACAAGGATGCCACCATTCCACATGTCAGTAAGGCCTTCTCACGGACCACTCTGAGAATTGGGGGGGGGGGGCTGAAGTCCCTCAAGCCCCTAACCCCCCCGGCTACATACGTGGGCCGGATGTATTTTCATTCACTGGACCAAATTTGGCACAAACATCCAATACAGTGTTCACACGCTACGTTGCGGTTCGCTTTGCGCGGCCCGCTGTTTCGCGGGTTTATGAAAATATTAATGTAATATATTTATGTCCAGTGGAGGCCAGGGACTCCAGAAGTGCAGCAGCCTGAGGCGCGGGGTGGGAGGCCTGCCTTCCTGGCCTGCTGCTGCCTGTGTAGCGCTAGAGGTTCTGCCGGGGTCTGCGGAGGCCAGGGAGGCAGGCAGGCGCCCTCGGGATGTGCCGGGAGGCGGGAAAGGGAGCGCAGGTAAGAACATCTATAGACATAAAAATGTAATGTTAGTTTGTGGGATTAACACAACTCAAAAACCACTGGACGAATTAACACCAAATTTGGACACAAGACACCTCTCAGGCCAACGAGTGAAAACACCACTTTTCCCAACAGGCCTCAGCTTGCATTGACAGTACGGCTTCCTAGGCCTCAGCCTGCATTGACAGTAAGGTTTCCTAGGCCTCAGCCTAAATTGACAGTAAGGCTTCCTATGCCTCAACCTGAATGGACAGTACAGCTTCCTAGGCCTCAGCCTGATTGGACATTAAAGCTTCCTAGGCCTCAGCCTGCATTGACAGTAAGGCTTCCTAGGCCTCAGCCTGCATTGACAGTAAGGCTTCCTAGGCCTCAGCCTCAATTGACAGTAAGGCTTCCTAGGCCTCAGCCTGCATTGACAGTAAGGCTTCCTAGGCCTCAGCCTGAATTGACAGTAAGGCTTCCTAGGCCTCAGCCTGCATTGACAGTAAGGCTTCCTAGGCCTCAGCCTGCATTGACAGTAAGGCTTCCTAGGCCTCAGCCTCAATTGACAGTAAGCCTTCCTAGGCCTCAGCCTCAATTGACAGTAAGGCTTCCTAGGCCTCAGCCTGCATTGACAGTAAGGCTTCGTAGGCCTCAGCCTCAATTGACAGTAAGGCTTCCAGGCCTCAGCCTCAATTGACAGTAAGGCTTCCTAGGCCTCAGCCTGCATTGACAGTAAGGCTTCCTAGGCCTCAGCCTGCATTGACAGTAAGGCTTCCTAGGCCTCAGCCTGAATGGACAGTAAGGCTTCCTAGGCCTCAGCCCATTTCAAATAACCCAGGCACCGCCGTGTCCCAAAACTAGTGTGTGTGTGTGTATTCACACACACAAAACATATATACACAGACTGGGCCACAGCAATGCATAGCAGGGGATGGCTAATAATATACAGAATATATAAAATAATGTATAAATATTAAAATTAATATGGCATCCCTACTTTGTGGATTTTCACTTATTGCTGGAACAGAACCACCGTGATAACCGAGGGAACGCTGTATGCCCAAATTTGGATGTTGGTGGGGTTGAGGACGGGTGATTGATTTTGTCATTTGGGAGTTGTAGTTCCTTGGGTTTATAGTTCACCCGCAATCAAAAGAGCCTTCTAAACTCCACCAAGGATGGAATTGGACCAAACGTGGCACGCAGGACTCCCATGACCAAGGGTTTGCTGAGCATGGAGCTTGAGTTTTGGAGTTGTATTCTGGCCATCCAGCCCAACCCCTTTCTGCCAAGAAGCAGGAAAATTGCATTCAAAGCACCCCCGACAGATGGCCATCCAACCTCTGTTTAAAAGCTTCCACAGAAGGAGCCTCCACCACACTCCAAGGCAGAGAGTTCCACTGCTGAACGGCTCTCACAGTCGGGAGGTTCTTCCCTAATGTTCAGATGGAATCGCCTTTCTTGTAGTTTGAAGCCATTGTTCCATTGAGTTCTAGTCTCCAGAGCAGCAGAAAACAAGTGTGCTCCCTCCTCCCTATGACTTCCTCTCACATATTTAGTTGCTGGGATTTATAGTTTAGCTACAACCAAAGAGCATTCTGAACCCCACCAGCGATAGAATTGGGACAGACTTCCCACACAGAAACCCCATGCCTTGAAGGGACTCCCTCCAGCCTCGTGCGCACTCCCTCACCCACGCATGTGTACCACGGTGCCATGCGCCGAGCACGCCTGCTCTCCCCTCCCCTCTTGGAGTCTTAGAAACTGCCCTCCCCTTGCCTGAGAGACCGGCCAATCACAGTGGAGGAGGGATTTCCAAAATGGAAGAGAAGGACAGGCGAAGAGCTCTTCAGCCTTCTCTGCCAAAGGAACCCCTAAGGACATCAGAAATACGTGTGACCCTTGTGGAACCCCCTTGCAACCCCCCCCCCCCCGGGGTCCTGACTCCCAGGTTGAGTAATGCTGGTGCCCAAAACACCTGGAGGGAGGGAGGGCTGGAGTGGGCCCAGGCATGGACTCACCGTGGATTGGGGCCTGTCACGAAACGCCTAGTGGTCATCACGTGGGTCTGAGGCCTGTGGATGGAGGTTGGGAGAGAGAGAAGCCTTGGCTGACTGGAGGGACTAGGCCTGAGGCCCAGGCGTTGCCATAGCAACACAGCTCTCCAGGTGGCAGCAGGAAAGGGGCGGGGCTAACGGCCAGCCTGGGAAGGTTCCTGCCAAGGGTCAGTTCAGAGGAGAGACTCCTCCTGGCGAGGTGGGAGCAGCACTCCGGGGTCTCCCTGGTCACTCTGGTCATCTTGGGCCTTGCCTTCTTCAGGAATAAAAGGAGTATTTAACTCTGAGGAAGGAACAATCTAGGACAGGGTCTCTCACCCTCCTCATGCCGTGACCCCTTAATCCCTTTCCTCATGTGGTGGTGACCCCCAACCATCACATTATTATTTCCGTTGCTGCTTCATAACTGTCATTTTGCTCCTGTTCTGAATCGTCATGTCAATCTCTGAGAGGCAGGAGGTATTTTCATTCTCTGGACCACATTTGGAACAAACACCCAATATGTCGTCCACATTGGAATACTGGTGGGGTTGGGAGGGGATTGATTTCATCATTTGGGAGTTGTAGTTGCTGGGATTTATAGTTCGCCTACAATCCAAGAGCATTCTGAACTCCACCAACAATGGGATTGGACCAAACTTGGCACGCAGGACTCCCAGGACCAACAGGAAATACTGGGAGGGTTTGATGAGCATTACGATTCATAACAGAAGCAAAACTGCAGAGATCATGTTATAGGTTTTTGTAATGATGTTTATTGGTATTTTCAAATACAGTGTAGACAAGAATCTTAAAGGAAAGTGGGGGGGGTGGGGTTATATGGAGGTTTCAGGGGTGGGGATGTTGGTAAGGGAGGGGTGTAGGGAAGGGCACACAACAAGGAGATCAAACATGAGAGGAGAAGAAGGAAAATATATTTAAAAGGGAAAAAACACAAAACTCACAAATCTTTTTAAAAAAGAAAACAATAGCAAACCAACAACAACAACAAAAGATAGAGAGATGGAGAGATAGATATAGTACAGGTTGACTTCCATTCTTCTTTTGGTGGAATAAGTATTTTTCTTCTATATTCTCTCCCTTTGTAGGGAGTGTGTCTTTGAGGCTTTTGCCTATTTGCGTGTTTATATTTTGTTATTTGTATAGTCCTCCCTTTCCATTACAGTTAGTCTTCCCTCTTGTTTTTAATTTTTGACTTGGGTGATATTCTTGGGGATTCAGTTCACTTTCTTATAGTCCTCAAGTAGTTTCCAATCTGTTTGCTTGTTTGGTCTCCCTGTATTTCTCCTCAGGAAGTATGTCGTTCTGTCCACATCCCTTCTCTCATAGAGTTTTTCTAGCCATTGCTCTTTTTATGGAACAGAGCCACCAGGGGATCCTTCCTTCAGAGGAGGGAGAGGCCGGCAGGCAAGCAGAGAGAGGGGGGGGGGAGGCCCATGGCTTTTCCCGGCCCACCCACCCACTCACCTGCCTGCCTGGCTCCTCTTTCCCTCCAAAAGTTTTTTTAAAGGATTCAGAGTCTCTGTTTGTCATCTGGATTTCCAAATATTTTACTTCAGTCGTTGTATTGATTTGTGTCTCTTGCTTCAAAGTCTCTTGGTTCTTCTTCACTGGAAAGGCCGTGGATCAAGAGGCACCAGCTGAAGGAATCACGGGTGGGGTGGAGGGTTTTCCAGCGTGGGTTGGGACTGGATGGGAGCTGCTCAATGGGAGGCCGGGTGGGCCTGGAGGCTGGAGAAGCAGAGGCCCAAGTGGAAGGAGGGCCCGGCGTCACCTGGCTCTGCTTCTGTGTATTTCTTTGTCGTGCAGCTGAAATTAATTTTGTCTTCAAAACGTTTGAAATGCAATCTTTTGTTGTTTCCCTAGTTTTGCGTATTCAGTTCTTGTTCCTTCAAAATGGGTGTTGGGACTGAATGGGAGCTCAATGGGAGGCCAGGTGAGGCCGGGTGGGAGAAGCAGAGGCTCCAGTGAAAGCCAGGAATGGGATGCGGTGGCAAAAAAAGCCAATGGGATTTTGTCCTACATCAAGAGGAGCCTAGTGTCTCAGTCGAGGGAAGTCATGCTCCCCATGCTCTTGGTTAGACCACTTTACCTGGGATATTGTGCCCAATTCTGAGCACCACAATTGAAGGGAGATGTTGACTCTCAGCTGGAATGTGTCCAGAGGAGGGGGACTCAAAGGATCATGGGTCTGGAGAACAAGCCCCATGAGGAGCGGCTTAAAGAAGGAAGGTCCCAGAGCAGTTGTTTTTGTCTCTTGTTTCAAAGTCTCCTGGTTCTTCTTCACAAGGAAGGCTCTGTGTCCTGAGGCATCAGCTGAAGGAATCACGGGGGATCCAGCTGGGTTGGGACTGGATGGGCGGCCACGTGGCGCCAGGTGGGCCTGGAGGTTGGAGAAGCAGAGGCCCAAGTGGAAGGAAGGAGGGCCCAGCACCACCTGGCTCTGCTTCTGTGTATGGTTTTTTGGAAGAAGAAACACAACCCAAGTCAGGAAAAATGGAGGGAAGGGCTTGTTCATGGGCTCCATTTTGGACTCAGACAAGAACAACATCAGGCTTTGCTCCTAAAAGGTGGAAATCTCTCTCCTGACAAGACCTGAAACTACAGTATAGAATAGATGGCATTTAGATGAGAAAGGGATGGACGGACGGACACTATATCTCCCTCTTGTGGGCAAGAAGTGGGCGACTCCAACGTGCCTCCGGCCTCCAAAGGATCCGGCTTCAAGGCCGTGGGCAGCCAGCCATGTTTCCTCACAAAGGGCGGAACGGCAGTTGGAACTCTTGGCCTCAGCAGCCAGCCAGAGGCAGCAGCCAATCAGAACCCTGGCCCCTGGCACACTCAGCCAATCAGCTGCTGACACCTCTCTCTCTCCAGTCAGCCCACCATTTCAAATCCTCTCACTCTGGGCCCATCAGCCCCTCTGGCCTCTCCCTCCTCCTCCTCCTCCTCCTCTTTGCAGCCTGTCTCTCCTCCTCCTTCCTCTCCTCCTTCCGGTGAGACTTCATCCAAGGCCTTCTTTCTTTCTTTCCTTCTACAAAGGGCTGAAGAGGGAGGGAGGGAGTGGAAGGAAGTTGAAGGAATCACAGGGGGAGGAAGTGTGGGTTGGGACTGAATGGGAGCTCAAGGGGAGGCCAGGTGAGGCCGGGAGGGAGAAGCAGAGGCTCCAGGGAAAGCCAGGAATGGGATGCGGAGGCAAAATAAAGCCAATGGGGTTTTGGCCTACATCAAGAGGAGCCTAGTGCCTCGGTCTAGGGAAGTCATGCTCCCCATGCTCTCTTCCGCCTTGGTTAGACCGCTTTACCTGGGATATTGTGCCCAATTCTGAGCACCACAATTCAAGGGAGATGTTGACTCTAAGCTGGAATGTGTCCAGAGGAGGGCAACTAAAATGTCCAAGGGTCTGGAGAACAAGCACCATGAGGAGCGGCGTAAAGAACTGGGCATGTTTAGCCTGAAGAAGAAAGGAAGGCGCATGCACCGCCTCATGTTCAGGCGGGATCTCTTTTCTTGTAGTTTGAAGCCACTGTTCTGCGTCCTAGTCTCCCGGGCAGCAGAAAAACAAGCGTGCTCCCTTCTCCCTAGGACTTCCTCTCACATATTTATACATGGTTATCATATTTCCTCTCAGCCTTTTCTTCTGCAGGCTAAACATGCCCAGCTCTTTAAGCCGCTTCTCATGGGGCTTGTGCTCCAGACCCTTGATCCTTTCAGCCCCCTCCTCTGGACATATTCCAGTTCGTCGACATCTCCCTTCAATGGCCCTGCCCAGAACTGGACACAGTATTATTCCAGTGTTGTTGGATTAAGGCAGAGCAGTTGTTCCATGTTGCGTGTTCAGGCGAATTGAACAGGGCTTTGAGGGCAATGAGGCAAGGCCCCTCTTTTGTGAACGTGAAGCAAAGACTTTTTGTGTTGTATAGCAGCCGCTGTCAGATCAAGGAAACCACTTAAATATATAAATAAATAATGGCGGCAGACACAACTTCAGATGGAAAACTTCCTTGTATTTTAATTCCCATTAGAAATAAATGAGGGAACTGGGCAGCCAGCCATGTTTCCTCACAAAGGGCAGAACGGCAGTTGAAACTCTGGGATGCATATAAAGCCGTAATGCGAGGCCATCTTATTCAACAAAACGCAACGAGAAACAAAATGAGAAAACAACAGCTAGATTCCATTAACGAAGAAGTGAATCAATTGGAGATTCAACTGAAAAATAATCCAGGGAATAAGAAAATTCCTAAGAAATTAGAGAGAAAGAGAAGAGAGAAACAGAATATAGAAACTGAACAACTGGCTAAACAACTAAAATTTGTAAAACAGCACTCATTTGAAAATGCTAATAAGATTGGTAAATGGCTGGCAAGACGACTTAGAAAGAAAAAACAATCACAGCAGATTATAAGAATTAAGAAGCAGGGGGAATACACCACAGATGAGGATCAAATTAGAAAAGAATTCAAAAATTACTACAGTCAATTATATTCCAAAATACCGGTATCAGAGGAAAGCATCAATCAATACCTAAATAGCATGAATTTAGAAAAGATTACGGATGACCAAAGACTGGAATTAAACAAAGAGATAACAACAGAGGAAATAAAGAGAGCAATTAAGGCCCTCAAAAACGACAAAGCACCAGGACCTGATGGATTCACAGCATGTCTCTATAAAACGATGCAAGAGGAAATCTTACCAACACTAAAGGTTATTTTGAATAAGGCATTAACGGAAAAAATAATACCAGATTCCTGGAAAATGGCAGATATTGTTATGATACACAAAGAAGGATCAGATCCAGAAGATATAAGAAATTACCGCCCAATCTCCCTGTTAAATACGGATTATAAAATCTTTTCCACAATTATGGCAAGTAGACTTAAAAACTTTTTAATTGACTGGATACAAGACGATCAAATGGGCTTCCTCCCTAATAGAAACATCAAGGATAACGTAAGGACTATTCTAAACGTTATTGAATATTATGAAACTAATCATCAGAGAGAACTAGCTCTTCTCGCAATTGATGCTGAAAAAGCATTTGATAACTTGAATTGGGACTTCTTTAAAATTTTGTTCAAGGAAATTGATATTGGCTTTCAATTTCAGAACGCGATCGAGGCAATATACAAAGGACAAAAAGCGAGGATATGGATAAACGGAACAGCCACAGAAGAATTCAAAATTGAGAAAGGCACAAGACAAGGATGTCCGCTGTCCCCGCTAATCTTCATCTTCGCGTTGGAGACACTTTTAATTAAAGTAAGACGAAATCAAGATCTGTCAGGACTCAAGGTCGACAGACACACCTATAAAATTAGAGCATTTGCGGACGACGTGATCTGTATAATTGAAAACCCAAAAACTAACATTAAGAAGTGGCTCAAGACTTTGGAAGAATTTGGAGAAGTAGCTGGATTCATACTGAATAAAAAGAAGACTAAAATACTAACGAAAAATATGTCAAAGCAGAAACAAGATGATCTACAGAAAATGACAGGCATAGAGGTAGTCCCCAAAATCAAATACTTAGGTATCTGGTTAACATCGAGAAACCTACACTTGTTAAAGAATAACTATTTGCTACAATGGGAGAAAATTAAGAAAGATTTGGCACAATGGGAGAAACTAAATCTATCATTATTAGGGAGGATTGCGGCGGTTAAAATGAACTTACTACCAAAAATGTTATACCTATTTCAAAATTTACCTATAATCAGGAATATGGAGACATTTAAGAAATGGAACAAAGATATAATGAGATTTATCTGGAAAGGGAAAAGACCCAGGATAAAATATAACATAATGATAATGTCTAAAGATAATGGTGGTTTCGGCCTTCCAGACCTAAAAACATATTTTGAATCCTGTGCCCTGGCATGGATAAAGGACTGGACGTTACTGTCCAACCCGAGAGTACTGTCTCTAGAAGGATTCGATTTAAGGAAGGGTTGGCACTCGTACCTTTGGTATGGTGGCACCACAAAGGAGAAAAACTTCGGAAATCATTTTATCCGTTCCTCATTAATGAAGATCTGGAACAAATACAAGAATCGGATGTACACGAAGACACCATTGTGGCTATCACCATTGGAAGCAGATCAACGCAGATTGCTAGGTTGGACAGAATGGCCCAAGTATAAAGATATCTTAAAGAAACAAAAGGGTGAATATGTGCTGATGTCACAGGAGGAAATATCTAGGAATTTTGTCAATGTACGGTGGCTCCACTATTTTCAATTGAGAGAAGGGTTTAACAAGGATAGAGTCAAAGGATTTAGTGAAAGTGAAGGAAACTGGGACAAAGTTCTGAAATCAGAAAAGAAAATAGTATCGAAGATATACTCCATGCTTCTTGCCTGGTCAACAGAGGAAGAGACAATTAAACATACAATGATAAAATGGGCCCAAAACATTGGGAGAACAATACAACTTAGAGAATGGGAAACTATATGGAGGAAAAATTTAAAAATGACATATGCTATGGACTTACAAGAAAATTGGCTTAAAATGATCCACCGATGGTACATCACACCGCAAAAACTTAATGCAATGTATAAAAACTTGGATAATAAATGTTGGAAATGTAGAACCCAGGAAGGTACTTTCTACCACATGTGGTGGACATGCCCCAAAACAAAAGAATACTGGGCAATGATCCACCAGGAATGTAGACGAATGCTAAAAGTAGACTTTCCCCAAACCCCGGAGTTATATCTATTAGGAATATTAGGTGAGACCATCTTTGAAAATGAAAATCAACAAAAATTGTTTGTGTACCTGGCCACGGCAGCACGGATAGTCTTTGCAAGAGTATGGAAACAAAATCTCTTCCCAGACAAAGAACAATGGGTGGAGAAAGTGCTGGAAATTAAGGGAATGGATGAATTAACATACTGGCTTCGCCAGAATAATGGTAAAGGGAATACGATGACAGACTGGTCTGGGATAAATGAATATATAAGATTAATAAAAACTGATTGAAAACATTCTGTCAGATAATACAGTAAAAACCAGGAATGAAGAGCACCTTAGGATGCCTAATGGGAAAGAATTGTAAAGAATATGTAAACATGATGAAGTATGGAACTAGAACGGAAGTCAATTTTATTGATCCCTACTCCCCTTCCTATTCCCCCTAGCCCGGGTGTTTCTATGTTTGTCAACTTTTATGTTTTTTGTAATGTCTATAAAATTTATGAAAACTCTAATAAATATTATTATAAAAAAAAAAAAAAAAAAGAAGGAAGGTCCCAGAGCAGTTGTTTTTGTCTCTTGTTTCAAAGTCTCCTGGTTCTTCTTCACAAGGAAGGCTCTGTGTCCTGAGGCATCAGCTGAAGGAATCACGGGGGATCCAGCTGGGTTGGGACTGGATGGGAGGCCACGTGGCGCCAGGTGGGCCTGGAGGTTGGAGAAGCAGAGGCCCAAGTGGAAGGAAGGAGGGCCCAGCACCACCTGGCTCTGCTTCTGTGTATGGTTTTTTGGAAGAAGAAACACAACCCAAGTCAGGAGAAATGGAGGGAAGAGCTTGTTCATGGGCTCCATTTTGGACTCAGACAAGAACAACATCAGGCTTTGCTCGTAAAAGGTGGAAATCTCTCTCCTGACAAGACGTGAAACTACAGCATAGAATAGATGGCATTTAGATGAGAAAGGGGTGGACGGACGGACACTATATCTCCCTCTTGTGGGCAAGAAGTGGGCGACTCCAACGTGCCTCCATCCTCCAAAGGATCCGGCTTCAAGGCCGTGGGCAGCCAGCCATGTTTCCTCACAAAGGGCGGAACGGCAGTTGGAACTCTTGGCCTCAGCAGCCAGCCAGAGGCAGCAGCCAATCAGAACCCTGGCCCCTGGCACACTCAGCCAATCGGCTGCTGACACCTCTCTCTCTCTCCAGTCAGCCCACCATTTCAAATCCTCTCACTCTGGGCCCATCAGCCCCTCTGGCCTCTCCCTCCTCCTCCTCCTCTTTGCAGCCTGTCTCTCCTCCTCCTTCCTCTCCTCCTTCCGGTGAGACTTCATCCAAGGCCTTCTTTCTTTCTTTCCTTCTACAAAGGGCTGAAGAGGGAGGGCCGGAGTGGAAGGAAGTTGAAGGAATCACGGGGGGTGAATTGTGGGTTGGGACTAGATGGGAGCTGCTCAATGGGAGGCCAGGTGGGCCTGGAGAAGGCTGGAGAAGCAGAGGCCCCGGTGGAAGGAGGGCCCAGCACCACTCCAGTGGTTTCCAAACTTTTTGGGCCTACCGCCCCCTTTCCAGAAAAAAAACCCCTCACCATCCCCCTAGAAATTATTATTATTTAATTCAATAGCAATTAAACAGATATATGTACTAATGCAGTGGTAAAGGGGAAATTGATGCTTTTAGTAGAAATAATGTCAGGAGAGAGTGCTGCTCAGTATAGGCTTTAGAATACCGGGGTAGCTTGCCAAGTAATAATGACGAGAATAAGCTACTCTGATTGGTACAAAGGCACAAGCAGTGATCTGCCAGGGAACATCATGTGCCTTCTAGATAAGAGTGGCCCCAATTGGCCGAATGCTAGCAACGTGCGTTTGTTTACAATGTTGTGCGCATGGCAATTAAAGACTCCTCCCTGTGAATGCTAGGGAGAAGCTGCATAGATTTGTAACATTTTGGGAACACGCTGCATCAGAAGCAGATAACATAGCCTGGGAATGAGAATTAATACCTACGCCATGCATTTTAACAAATAGGAGTGAGATGCTAGAGAATGCTTTGTTTAATTGGATAATAAGATAAGTTCATGAATGCCAGCCAGTAACAGGGCATGAAGGAGGGCGGGACAAAGTGGTTTGTCGCCATTGCTTGTGTAAAATCAAAGTGTGGAGATTGTTCGGGGCTCTTGCCCTTTAGCAGCTAGTTCTGCGGGCCGAACCCATCAGCTGATGTCCTGCAAATAAAGTTTGGCTTTATTGTACCATAGTAAAGGTTGTCGCGTTGTCCATCTGCCCCTGTGCTCGCACGGAGACGTCGCCTGAGGTAAAAGTTACTGCCTAAGGAGTTTTGGGACTCCAAATTGCCGCTACAGTGGTACTCAACCTTTCTAATGCCATGACCCCTAAATGAGGTTCCCCATGTTGTGGTGACCCCCACCCATATTTTCGTTGCTACTTCATAAATAATTTTGCTACTCTTACGAATTCTAATCCAAATATCTAATATGCAGGTCAAAGCGAAGGGGGCGGGGCCAAAGAAAAGGGCCCTCCTAAATGGCCAATTGTTCACTGCCCCCTTAAAGGGGTTCACTGCCCCCCAGATTTCCCTGAGCCTCCCACCGCCCCCTTGAATCGCCTCACTTTGAGAATCAGTGCTGTACTCAATATGCTGAAATGTGAACACTGGTGGAGTTTGGGGGAAACAGACTTTGACATTTGG
>JARBWK010000348.1:0-35351 GCA_030556195.1 Anolis apletophallus | reverse complement strand
AAGCCTCTCCTCCACGACAAGGGGGCACCAACGGAGAGGACACAAAAAAGTAATATAGTTATATAATCATAAGAATGCATATCATACCTATGCTCATAATAATATAACATTAAATGTACTAGCATCTTGTACAATGTATACTTCATGCAGTTCTCTAAACCAAAATATTTCCTTATGTGGGATAAACAACTGCTTCTTACAGCAAAATGCTCAAGTTAGTAAGTCCTTTTTGAAAACCAAAAGTTTATCAATAACAAATCAAAGTTTGTCAGTCCTTTTTTGAAATCCACATTTTTAAACCACAACTGGTTTCGACTACGTGGAGTCTTCCCCAGGCGGTAGTTGATAATGTTGGCCCCAATTTAGGAGGCAACTCTTCGGCGTCGAGTATTTATGCCACAGCGGAATAGGCAACAGAAATATAGAAGTTTAATTCCCCATTCGGCCCAATAAACTCCAGTCTCTGTTCGTGTGAATAATGACACTCTCAGTCAATTCACAAGGTAAAAATATAACTTTGTATTGAATTGACTTTAACAATAATAAGCTAAGCATGGAAAAACAACAGCAATTACAGCTACCTTCCTAAACATCCTTTCCTCACAAATATTTAATCCTAACTGTCCTCTTCAACGGACAATTCCCAACTGACAAATCTCAACTGACAAATCCTCAACATTCCATTTATCAGTCTTGAGACAGCGCCATCTGGTGTCAAACATGTCACACTGCAGAAAATACATCTTGTGCTGACTCATGAATTGCTATTAAAATGCAATAATCTGACACTCCTCCTTCATGAGCAACACAAGTACACACATTACTTATAATAACAATATCTTCTTACAAAATACATTTAATTTACAATTAGTCAATGCTTTTGTAAACATATCAGCCATATTCTCATCTGACTGTACATACACAGGATTAATAAAACCATCCTGTACTAACTTTCTAACATTTTGGTACCTTACCCCAATATATTTTGTTCTCTGCTTTAATCCTTCAGCATTTGATATTGCTATACAAGATTGAGAATCAGTAAATAAAGATATCTTATCTTCAAAACTTTGGAACACGTTTACTAGAGCCTTTATCCACTCTAGTTCTGTACAACAGTCAGACAAAGCAGAAAATTCGGCTTCTGCCGTGGATAAACAAACGTGTGACTGTTTACGAGATTTCCATGTCACTTGTATCCCATTAAAACTAATTAGATACCCGGAACATGACAAGTTTTGTTCGTTGTCACCAAAACTTGCGTCTGCAAAACCCTTCATACCGCTTTCTTTTGGACAAATTTTTAGCTTTTTGTCACATGTTCCTTTCAAATATCTTAACACTCGTTTTACAGCTTGCCAATCAGTCAACGTTGGTTCATTCACTCTCCTGCTTAGTACATTAGTGGCATAGGCGATGTCAGGCCTAGTCAATTTGCCAAATACAAGAGGCTCCCAACTACTGATCTATACAATGTTTGATTGACAAACATTTCACCTCTATCAAGCTTTAAAAATCTGCTACCATTGGAGTTGCTACTGTTTTACACAGAGTCAATCTTGTTCTCTCAAGTAACTTAAAAATTTTGTCTTTCGGATCGAGACAAATATTTTTTTCAGTTCTAGTTACATTTACACCTAAGTATTCCGGACTTCTCCAAGATCTTTTACAGTCATACTTGAGTTTAGTCCCTTAAAAACTTGTTCCACATCCCTTTCGGATGGTGCTAGTACTAAGAGCATCGACAAACACCAAAACAAATGTTTGCTTTTTAGACTCTTTTCCTTTCTTATATAGACATGTATCTACACTGCTTCTTTCGAAGCCAAGACCCTTTAACTTTTCATCTATACACTGGTTCCAGCATCTCGCTGCTTGCTTCAGCCCGTATAACGCTTTCCGTAGTCGATACACACCAGTTGGAGTATCTTTTTCAAAACCAGGTATTGCTCTCATATATACATTGTCAGTCAGCTCTGCGTTTAAATAAGCTGTGGCAATGTCAAAGTGCCTTATAACATACTTTCTTTGCACACCGATGCCTAAAGCAGTCCTAATTGTTTCAGGTCTAATCGTTGGAGCATATACCTCATCATAATTTTGATTGTAAATTTGACCAAAACCTTGTGCAACCAATCTTGCTTTGTACAATAATGAACCATCAACTTGTGTTTTCCTTTTAAATACCCACTTGCAACCAATTACCTTTACATCTTTGGTTACATCTGCTTGTTCTAAAACATTTAAAGAATGAAGTGAATCAAATTCCTTCTTCATTGCTTTTACCCAACAATCACGTTCATTTTTCGGTCTACGCAATGCTTCAGCGTAAGAATTAGATCTTTCCACTCTATACTTCCTATTTGCGTGACTTGGTACTTGGCTGGTGGAATTCCTTTAGTGATACGTGTGGATCTCCTAGGAATCTCATCCTTAATCTCCTCCACATCCCTAATCTCCTCTTGACAATGTCCATCAACCTCTGTTACAGATTTGGACACTAAGTCAGAGTTTGTGGCGCAAAAATCATGAAAATTACTTTCTTCAGATTGTTCCTTGCTTTCTTCCACATTTGCCTCATCTAATACCTCTACAACTTCAGATTCATTCTTTACTCTAGAAATACTTGGGGTTATGAACACTTCAGTGTTCGCATGAATTCTATCCCAATGAGTATTATTTTCGAACTTTACAGATCTGGAGACTGTGATCTTCTTCCCTGGAGAAGAGCCATTCCAGAATCTATAGCCTTCGTTCCACCTTCATATCCAATAAATTGCATCTTTACCCAATGCTGATCTCTTTTGTCTCTTTGCTGTATAGGAATTAAGACATTTGCATGTGCACCAAATACTTGAAAATGATCCACCTTTGGATGTCTTCCATAAAACAAATAGAATGGGATTTCATTTACACTTGAGGTCCATAACCTATTCAGCACGTAATTGGCAGTGTTAGCTGCTTCTGCCCAAAAACCTTTGGACATTTGTGCATCCTCAAGCATTGATTTTACCATGGTTTGAATTACACCTAAACGATGCTCCGCGATTCCATTTTCTTTTGATACACACGGATTTGTTTTCCTATGCCAAATTCCTTTATCCTTAAAAAAATTCTTAAGTCTTTCATTCACAAATTCACCTCCTCTATCAGATTGAACTTGTTTAACAGTCAAATCAGGAAATTGGTTCTTCACAAAATTGAACCATTCAATAAATTTTTCATACACCTGAAATTTACCTTTCAGAGGGTAAACGAAGCCAAATCGAGACCTATCATCTACTATTACTAGTAGAAATACATTCCCTCAATACTCTTTGGAAAAGGTCCAGCTAGATCCATGTGCACTAACTGTAACTTAGTTGTTACTCTATCACTCCTTTTGGCAACAGGATAAGCCTTTAACTTTGTTTTGTTACAGACAGCACACTCTAAATAATTTCTGCATTCTGGTATTTGAATGCCTACTAGCTGTGCAGTCTTTCTAATCATATTATAGTTCATGTGGCCAAACTTCCTGTGTAGCATGTGCAGACATTTGTCACCATGCAGAGGTTTCCCTTCCAAACTCTGAATACTATTTGTAGACATTTTATTACTAGCATTCATTCTATAGAAACCATTTTGAAATTTTACTTCCTTATACATACCTGTATTTTCATTACTCATTTTACATAACTCCCCTTCAAACACAATGGATAAACCATGGTCTGCAAGTTGTTTCACCCTAGAACATTGTGTTCTAGCTCAGGAACTAAATAAACATTGTCTAACTTTAGACTAAGTTGACCAATTTCAACTTCTCCCTTTGCTAAAACCTTGCACCTTTGACCATTGGTTAGACTCACACAACTTTGCATAGAACCAGATAAAGGTTCCTTCTCTGCTAACAATTTACCATCCTTAACAAAACTCTTTGCACTCCCAGAGTCAATAATCCAGGGTACCCGAGGAATAAAATCATTGTTACATTGTAAACTCATCAACAGACAGCCTGAATCAGTCTTTTCTTGAATTGTTGATCTGTTCTTTCTTGCTCTGTGCTGATTCGCTCTTCTTAAACTTGTTCTGATAACATTGTCTAGCTTTGTGTCCTCTTTTGTTACAAATGTAGCAGATGATGTCACACTGGATTGTCTCTTTCCTCTTCATATTGAAGCCTTTGTTGATCGTCTTCTCCGTTGAAAGTTGCTGGGCATTTCTTCTGTAACAAGCCCAGTTCTCCAATCTAGTCGAAACTAAGTCAAAGTTGATGTCTTCTTCTTTCACAGATTGCATGGAGTCGACGAATGAGTTGTAGCTCTGCCCCAAACTGCTTAGTAGAATTAAGCCTCTCTGATCTTCTGTAAAATTGGTGCCCCTTGCTGCTAAATCATTAAATAGGCTCAGCATTTTACTCAAATGAGTCTCTCTGGCACAATCTTCCATTGACAGAAGCTTCAGTGAAAACAGCTCTCTGCTCAATAAAACTTTTGAGCCTCCAGTAGCCTGCTGATACAGCTTTTCAAGCCTTTTCCAGCAATCAGCGGCTGTTTCTTCCAGAGCTAAATATGTGAGGTTCCTATCGTCAACTGACAGGATGATGGTAGCCCTTGCCTTGCCATCTTTCAACCTTTCTGCATCAGAAATAGGTTGATGTGTAAGGCAGGATAGCAGCTCCTCCTTTGCCAAAACTGCTCGCACTTTGGTAGCCCATATTAAATAATTTGAGCTGCCTCTGAGTTTCTCCAAATGATGCTGTGCTCCAAATAATGCCATCTTTCTTCACACTACAGATGCTTCTGGCAAAAATTCACTTCAGCTTTTTCTCTAACACAGAGGTAAACAGCGACTTCTGCTGCAATTTGCAGTGTTATTCAAAAACTTTTTCTATGAATTATGGGTTCTGTAGTATCTCTGTGCCTCTGCAATTCTGGATTCTGGGTTCTGGGATCTGGGCCCATAACCTCTACGGCGTCGAGTATTTATGCCACAGCGGAATAGGCAACAGAAATATAGAAGTTTAATTCCCCATTCGGCCCAATAAACTCCAGTCTCTGTTCGTGTGAATAATGACACTCTCAGTCAATTCACAAGGTAAAAATATAACTTTGTATTGAATTGACTTTAACAATAATAAGCTAAGCATGGAAAAACAACAGCAATTACAGCTACCTTCCTAAACATCCTTTCCTCACAAATATTTAATCCTAACTGTCCTCTTCAACGGACAATTCCCAACTGACAAATCTCAACTGACAAATCCTCAACATTCCATTTATCAGTCTTGAGACAGCGCCATCTGGTGTCAAACATGTCACACTGCAGAAAATACATCTTGTGCTGACTCATGAATTGCTATTAAAAATGCAATAATCTGACAGCAACTCCTGGCAGTGAGACCAGGAAGAACCCTGTTGGCAGAAACCCAGACAAGTGATAAGTCTGGGCTGCTGTCGCACCCCAAGGGCTTCAGGCGGCGTTTTTGCTAGGGTCTGCCTTTTGCCCGCCTGGCTCCCAGAAACTTTCCAGCACAGCTGGGTTAACTCCCGGGCCCTGCTGTGGGCCTCTTTGCTGCTTTCATGTGCCTCCCAGGGAAGATGCTATAGAAAAGACATGTCAAGGCCAGGCTAGGCCCACCAGGCTGATAGCAGAAGCGGGAACTTGGAGCACCAAGCACAACTCCCTAGCCCAGGTGGCGCGCGCTAACGAGGCGCCGCATTCTTCAGGACTGAGGTTCTCAAAACAACCCGAGAACCATCCATCACAGGTTGTGACGTCCGATGCACTCTCAGAATGCTATAATTGCTCAGTGCACCCTTCAGTCCTTGTCTCTTACCAACATCGCATTCAAGATGAACTGAGGGAACGGCCGTTGGGGCCTTCCCTCCCAGGGGACGCCAGCCAGCCAACTCCGAGTTGGTTCGTCTCTGCTCCACCGTGCCAGGACCCTGCTTCATCTACGACCATTCCCTCCGCTGCAGGAGCACCTTGACGTTGTTTACCGTGGATACCTTCTACATAGACTCTGTAGCTTCTTGCCGCAAAAGCCAAGCCTTGATGGGGACCTTGTGTCAAGTCAAGCCAAGTCAACAGCGGTAAGCTATCCCAGCTCTCTAAATGCTACTGTATAATCACCTTGCTAATGGCCAAGCTGTTCACCCATGTAAACAAAACAGGGTCCATCCCTGAGGGCTGGAGATCAAGCATTATTGCCCCTATACATAAAAAGGGGGACAAAAAACCCCTGCTAACTATAGGCCAATCACTCTCCTGAACATTACCTCTACACTGTATGCACATACCCAGGGGCGGCCCAGCGATTCCGCGACCTACGCGGCCGCGTAGAGCGCCATCGCCTGGGAGGGGCACCACCGGCTGGGAGGGGCGCCGCCACGCCGACTCCGCGCCCCCACCGCCGCCACACTGCCCTGCGCCGCCGTGCGCGTGCGCAGAAGCACCTACAGGCGCTATCGCGCCTGTAGATGCTCTCCGCATGCGCGAACATTTGAGCACGCGCACTCGCTCCCAAAGCGCGCCTGCCGCTTTGGAGCCAGCGCCCATGCGCAAAACCTGCACTGCACGCATGCACGCTGGCTCCAAAGCGGCAGGCGCGCTTGGGACCGAGTGCGCGTGCTTCTGCGCATGCGCCGCCAGCAGAAAGGTGCGCCGCAATGGTGTGCCGCAGCCAATGGGGCCGCGGCGGCGTGGCGGCCGTGGCGGTGTGGGCGTGGCGGCGGTGGGCGTGGCGGCGGCGGTGAGTGACGCGGCGGCGGGGGACAAAATTTCTTTGCGTACCCCCCAAATTAGGTCGGGCCGCCCCTGCACGTACCCTATTGGAACGCCTAGAAGATTGGTCTGAGAGCAATGACCTAATATCAGAAACCCAAGCCGGCTTCCAAAAGGGAAAATCCACCATTGATCTATGCTGTGTATTAAATTTCCTGATCCGTAAATACACCCAAAATATGAAGCAAAAACTTTATGCCTCTTTTATTAACCTAAAATCAGCCTTTGACTCAATCCCAAGAGACCTGCTCTGGACAAAATTGGAGAAGGCAGACATTGACCCTCGTCTGCTGTATCTGATTAGGGCCCTATATACCAATACCTTGACACAGGTCAAAGTTGATATGGTAGGCCATCTCACACCAAAAATAAATACCTACACTGGTGTCAAACAGGGCTGTATCCGAGCACCTTTTTTATTCAACTTCTATATCAATGATATTGTCAAGGAGTTAGAGGGTCTACAATACGCCCCGGTCACTAGGCGGGACCAGAAGCTTTCTCTGCGAATGTATGCCGACGATATCATTCTCCTGTCAAGAACTCAGGTAGGGCTAAGACGGTTGTTGGCTGGATTCTCAACATATTGTAAACAAAACGCTCTTACAATACATTACAGCAAAACCCAGGTTATGGTCTTTGGTAGACGCCCCAAAACACACTCTTGGCGCCTAGATGAACATGTAATAATCAGGAATGATCAGGAAGGGAATCGAAAATAGGTCGGCAAATGTTGTATTGCCTCTCTACAAATCTATGGTGAGGCCACATCTAGAGTACTGTGTACAATTCTGGTCACCGCACCTCAAAAAGGATATAACGGAACTGGAAAAGGTACAAAGAAGGGCAACAAATATGATCCAAGGGATGGAGCAGCTCCCTTATGAAATCAGGTTGCAACGCCTTGGTCTTTTCAGCCTTGAAAGACGGCGTTTAAGAGGTGACTTGATCGAAGTGTATAAAATCATGCATGGGATAGAAAAGGTGAACAAAGAAAAATATTTTCTCTGTCACACAATACTAGGACTAGGGGGCACTCCTAAAGCTCCAAGGTAGGAAAGTTAGGACTAATAAAGGGAAATATTTCTTCACCCAGAGGGTCATTGGGTTATGGAACTCACTCCCAGAGGAGGTTGTGACAGCTGTCAGCCTGGACAGCTTCAAGGCAGGATTAGACAGATTCATGGATACCAAGGGAATCAGTAGCTACTGAAATGGACATCCAAGTGCCACCTCTGTGTTGACGGAGGCAGGCAGGATTTCCCCGGGTACTGGTTGTGGGGGTCGGGAGCAGGTGAGGGTTTTGCCCTCCTTTCTGCTAGAGATCCCTGTGTACAACTAGTGGGCCACTGTGTGACACAGAATGCTGGACTAGATGGGCTGAGGCCCGATTCAGCATGGCTCTTCTTATGTTCTTATGTTCTTAAGTCAAATCCTTTAAATACCTAGGAATTTTCTTTTCCGAATCAGCCACCTGGAAACAACAGATGAGTAACATCAAAACTCAAGCTTACAGATCAGCCAAAGCAACACTGAGCTTTGCTGCCAAACAAGGTGGTAATCTGGTTAATCCCGCCCTAACTGTTTTCAAAGCCAAAACCATGGCGCAATTTCTCTCTACGGGGCAGAAATCTGGGGCATACCTAGTGCCCTAGGTCTAGAAGTGCCTCAAAATTACTTCCTAAGGGCACTATTAGGCCTCCCTAAAGACACTCCAACTGCCATGATCCGCCTTGAAACCTCTGTCCCAACCCTAGAAAGCCAAATAGATAAAAGGATCTTGTGCTATTGGCTTAAAATCCAAGAAATGCCAACTGCTAGATTACCAAAAAATGTCTCTTGGAACTTAACAATGGTCTACCTGTTAACAATTGGGTCCACAAGGCAGCACAACTGGCCATTAAATATGGTCTCTCGGTTAGTGAGCTGGCAAAGCTAGACCACCCCACAAGGAAGACAAAAATAAACAAGACAATATTAGAAGTCACTACACTTACAGACCTCCAGGCTGCCTGTGACTCCCTGTGTGCCCCCCCTATACTACAGCCTTAGACAACCCACTGGCTACCCAGACTACCTTGACAGCCTGACCTTTGTCCAGCTCCGACGAGCCTTCACAGAGCTCAGACTAAATATGTTTGATTCAGCGGAAAGGGACGGGAGGCTTAAAAAGTCCCCAAAATTGAACAAAGATGTATTGCTGGTTGCCCCTACCCAGAGGACCTGGTACATTACTTAATGTGCTGCCCCCTACACAAAGATCCTAGGGAGCACTTTATCTTACCTTTACTGGACAACAAAATCTTTCTGAACCCTCAAGAGATACTACTCTACCTCCTACCTCCTTATGGATACAGATAAATATACGACCTGTTTGCCCTTGCGGCTAAGAAGATTAGGAGGAGGCACATAGCGGAGATGGCTGTCCTATGTAAAGGAGATAATCTGGTTTAAGAAGGTTTAAATGTGACTCATGGTGTATAAGTAACTGGTAACCTTTTATTGTCTACTATGCAAATTCCATATGTATTGTTTTGTGTGTGCGCTCTTTTTTATTTTGGACTTGCAACGGCCTTTGGTCAAAAGCAATAAATTTTATATACCTTGCTAATGGCTAGTCATTGTTAGATGAAAGACTGCAGCTGCTAGCCTCATCGCCTTCGGGCTATCAAGTCCTTGTACCAGTAATCCTGCTTTTGTTTACAACTAAAGTCTAGAGCAAATTGCTTGGCAATTCATCTCAGCCACAGTGTTTCAACAGAGGTTATTAGAGACCTTCCTTACACCCGGTTTGAGTTTCAAGATTCCCTCCGCATGGGATCTTATCTACGAACCTTTAGTGCTTGCAGGGAGCTGCCCTGTTTACTGCATCGGCAGAGATTTCTTCCAGAGACATTTTGCCCTGCCATGGACTGAGCCATGCTCCAGTTCATCGAGGAGTCTTGGGACAATCCCATGAAAGACTAATTGCCTGCTGAACTTCCTTGCATTCTTTCTACGGAGCTCAGCCTTCTTGCGCCGGCTGAGCCCCACAGAGATCATCTAGCACATCCCGGCCTTTTGCATTGGCCGAATACTTTCCTGAGTCTTCCCTTTGGCATCCGGCTTGATTCCTGCCAGCGGCCCTATTGCAATGGGTCGCTGCAACCCTGCTGTTCCTGCTTGTTACGGGACTATTTACTCCTTGCTAATCCCTGTTAAAGCTACCTTTCAGAGGCCCTATAACAAGTGCCTTTGAACCTTTCACCTTTGCCTTGCTATCATCAATAAAACCCGGTTGTACCCTTGCCCTTGTGTGGTTTATCAGGGAGGTCAAGGGTCATGGCCCACAGGGGGGCGACAGCTGCCCACTTTCTGTGAGTCCCTGCTGTGGCAAGCATATGGATCAGCCCCAATTAAAGAAATCCACAGCAAGGTGAGAAGGTGATTTCAGCCAAGGAAGGTTTTATTATCTGCAGATAAGATCCTAGCTTGTGATACATTCAAATATGGATACAGTCTCCTCTTATATACACAATATTTTCAAATTTCCCACTGCAGCAACATCAGCTATAGCGAAAGTTATTGGACGATTCTCCCAATTTTGATCAATCACAGAAAGCAGTTGGCTTGTGAAGAGACAAAGGGGATTGAATGGTGGTGAATGAGTTTCCCTTTATTCAACAGGAAAAAATCATAAAAATGATTGAGGGCACTTAGCCCTACCCAGGAAGAGTTTATTGTGTGTGGATGGTCATGGCAGAGCCCCACCAGGGGCCGGGGGGGGGGGGCAGCGGTTCTGGGTCATGGCCGCAACAAGCAGGACATACTGGCACAATCATGCAAATGGCAGAGGAGAGGGCATAGAAAAAGACAATCAGGTTCCTTCCGTGGCGAGGGGTCCCTCACACAAAGGTGCATTGTGAAGAGTAGCTACTTCCCCTGAGGCAGGCAGGAAACAGGCAATGAGCCATCTTGTCCTGTCCGTTGGGCTATTGTGTTACATATGTACAGATAATGTCCATAAGATGGGTAAGGCTGGGAAAACCCCAGCTTGGAGTCTCTTCTTGCAGGCTGTATGATCATCTGGGATGCAGGACTTCCTTTTGGGGTCAACAATACAGTTTCCCATCCAAGTAAAGGAACAGGAAATCTCAGAAGCACAAAATATATTATTAACAAAACATAGGAACACATAGGAAAAGGCAGGGAATTTTAAAGCATTTTTCATGCACATGAAGGGCCCCAGCAGGCGGGCCGCGGCAGGCAGGCCGGCGGGCAACGGAGGAGAAGGGAGGGGGAGAGGAGGAGGAGGCGAGGAGCAAGCAACGCCGCAGAACATGGCTTCGCTGTCCTCCGCCTCTTCCCTTCCCTTCCCTTTCTCCACTACGGAGAGAGAGTGAGTGAGAGAGAAGCAACACAAGCACCCTTCCTTCCTGCTTCCTTCCTGCCTTCCTTTCCACCCCAGTGCATTGTGGGCACAATGCACTGGGGCGGCAATGGCAACAACCGGGGGAGGGAGGGGGAAGGGGATGGAGGGGTGGAGGAGGAGGCTGCACGAACAGCTGGCGTTTTGCCTGTGCGCACTCACGCCAGGCGCGCCCACCCCTCCTCGGAAGGCCTTTTCCTAGGTACGCTGAGTGAATTGTTAGGGATTGTGGAAGTTGAAGTCCAAAACATCCTCTCAGCGTGCCTAGGAAAAGTCCTTCTGAGGAGGGGTGGGCACACCTGGCGTAAGTGCGCACAGGCAAAACGCCAGCTGTTCGCGCAAACCCCTCCCTGCCTCCTCCTTTCCCCTTCCCCCTCCCTCCCCCCCGCCACCCCCGTGCATTGTGGGCACAGGAAAGGCAGGAAAGAAGGATGCTTGTGCTGCCTCTCTCCCCCCTTCCCTCCACGTTTTCGCATCAGCGCGGCCAACGGAGGTGAAGGGAGGGGGAGAAGAGGAAGAGGAAGCCAGGGAGGGAGGGAGGGACCAAGCGCCGCCACCGAGCATCCTTAATGTAAGTGAACTATACATCCCAGCAACTCCACGTCCCAAATGTCTATTTTCCTCAAGTCTTCCCAGTGTTCACATTTGGGCATATTGAAGATTTGTGCCAAGTTTGGTCCTGATCAAACATTGTTTGAGTCCACAGTGCTCTCTGGATGTTGATGAACTACAACTCCCAAACTCAAGGTCAATGCCCACCAAACCCATCTAGTGTTTTATATTTATAGGTCATGGAGTCCTGTGTGCCACATTTGGTTTAGTTCCATCATTGGTGGAGTTCAAAATGCTCTTAGATTCCAGTGAACTATAATTCCCAGCAGCTACATCTCCCAAATGACAAAATCAATTTTTTGAGTGATGGTCACTCCTTGGGTGTTAGTGGGTGTCTTGTGGCAGCAATTTGTCCAGTGGTTTTTGAGTTATGCTAATCTCACAAATGAACATTACATTTATATAATGTATAAATTGTTCTCAAGGGTCTGGAGAACAAGCCCTATGAGGAGTGGCTTAAAGAGCTGGGCATGAAGAAGAGAAGGCTAACAGGAGACATGATGAGGGCCATGGATAAATATGTGAGAGGAAGTCATAGGGAGGAGGGAGCAGGCTTGTTTTCTGCTGCCCTGGAGACTAGGACACAATGGAACAATGGCTTCAAACTACAAGAAAGGAGATTCCACCTGAACATTAGGAAGAACTTCCTGACTGTGAGAGCCGTTCAGCAGTGGAACTCTCTGCCCCGGAGTGTGGTGGAGGCTCCTTCTTTTGGGGCTTTTAAACAGAGGCTGGATGGCCATCTGTCGGGGGTGCTTCGCATCTCCACCTCTGACATTCAACCTGACTTTGATGCACTCGTTAAAGACCAACAGAGACTTGATTTCAACAAATGAGGTGATTAAACCAAAAATGTAGGCAATGTTTTTTATTTGTCTGTAGAAAACCGAGAACCTCTTTCCAGGAATAAGTGAAACTCAAAATGTGTTTTGAAGCGAATGTGACTGAAAATGATCATTAATATAATGAATCACAAATGATACAAATGTTCACATTTTGATTACCATTGTCTTGTATAATTTTAGTGAATAAATGTCAGTGAATAAATGTTTAGTGAATAAATGTCATTTTTCCTATGACAACCTCTCTTTTTCATTGCTCATAACATATACTCTTATCAGTGTAATTAATATATCAAAAATGCAATGTAGTGCCTTTTTTATTATTATTAAAGAAATTCAATTGATATTATGTAGAACAGGCCTGGGCAAACTCCGGCCCTCCAGGTGTTTTAGACTCCAACTCCCACAATTCCTAACAGCCGGCAGGAATTGTGGGAGTTGGAGTCCAAAACACCTGGAGGGCCGAAGTTTGCCCAGGCCTGATGTAGAATGTAGTTCAGCCTTTAGGTGCGGCCCTCCATAATATTTTTTGGCTCTCATGTGACCCCTTCGAAAAAATAATTGCCCACCCCTGATGTGGAGCTACAGGGAACACAAATGAGTGGCTAAAAGCATAGTATAGGAAAGCAATTACCAAATGTAGTGAAAGCATACAGAACAGGAACCAAAAATACTCAGGTAAGTTCTCCTACAAAGGTGCTCTGCTATTAATCTGATTCTATAGCAAGCCCCGGAGAAGCAGGTAGAAACTCCAGTATAAAGGGAAAAACTTAGTGCAGGGCTGTCCAACTTCTACAGGACCTGTGGCCGGAATTCCGGTCACTGATCGCCTGGGCGGCCACCCCGCCCACGCCTCTCCCCCGGCTCTGCCCCCTACCCGCCCCCGGCTCCGCCCCCAAATTACTAGTTGCATTATTAACAAAGAGGGATGGATGGATGCATGGAACACATAATGGGGCCAAAATATACCATTAAATATATTTATATTCACAAAGGGGGATGGATGGATGCATGGAACACATAATGGGGCCAAAATATACCATTAAATATATTTATATTCACAAAGGGGGGTGGATGGATGCATGGAACACATAATGGGGCCAAAATATACCATTAAATATATTTATATTCACAAAGGGGGGTGGATGGATGCATGGAACACATAATGGGGCCAAAATATACCATTAAATATATTTATATTCACAAAAGGGGATGGATGGATGCATGGAACACATAATGGGGCAAAATATACCATTAAATATATTTATATTCACAAAGGGAGCCCCCTACTTTCCCAAACGCGCAGGATCCAGGAGTCGCCGGACCATGAAAGAGGCGACCACTGACTGAGCCAGGAGCCGAAGGATGGAGAGATCGCGTCTGTGTGGGCCGCAGGGCTTCAGTAGCCGAGATTTCGGCAACAGGAGGAAGTCTCGCGAGACTACCCCAGCCACGCGGGATTTCGATATCAACGCCGGCGTGATCTCGCGTTGATATCGAAATCCGCGTGGCTGGCGTAGTCTCGCGAGACTTCCTCCGAAACCCGGAAGTGTTTAATTTTTTATTATTATAATTATTTAATTTATTTTTCTATTTTTATTTTTTATTAAAAAGATGAGGGGGCCGCAGGAAAGGGGCTGGGGGCCGATGAGGGGGCCGCAGGAAAGGGGCTGGGGGCCGTGTACGGCCCATGGGCCTCCAGTTGGACAGGCCCAACTTAGTGTATGAAGAGAAATTTAAAGGGGCCTGGTATAGCTAGGAGGAGAACTTACGAGAGTAAGAAGCAGTTGCTTATCCCACATAAGGAAATCTTTTGGTTAAGAGAATTGCATGAAGCATACTTTGTACATGATGCTAGTACATCTAATGTTATCTATATATATAAATCTATATATATAAAAATCGAGTGGTCGTGGGATGTCCGTTATGCACGGCCAAACTATACGCCCCAGAAACACAAATCCCACGACACACATTCCCCCAGACCACGAGGTACATACATAGCACAAAAAATCCCAACTACCTACCTTGCAACCCCCCAAAATGACCCCCAAAACCGCCCATTGCAACCCATTCTGCGCTGGCCGCGAGCGCAGGAGACAGGGAGGGCAATCGCGCAGGCGCACTCACACCCCCCCCAACCCACCAACCCATCCCATCACTTTCTCTCCTCACTCACAGGGACCTTCGCAGCCCACCTCCCTACCTTTAAACCCCCACCCCAAAAAGGCCCCCCAAAAACCTCACGGAGCCGGGTCACGCGGCCGCCGCCATTCCTGCCTCCTCCGCTGCCTTCTCGCCCTCCTCCGTCGCCTTCCAGGGGTTTACAGACCCGTGCGCCGCTCCTCCGCCCGGGTGCTCTGGCCGGTGTTGTCGCCCCCTCCTCCTCTACCTCCTCGGCCTCCTCGCCCGTCTCCCTGCTGTTCCCGGCCCGCTCGGGCGCCACCGGGACCACCTGGGAAGCGAGCGAGGAGGCCGCGGAACAGCCGCCCACAACACCACCCACACCACCCGGGGCCAACCACGGCCCCCGGGTCTGCCAGCCCCTCGAGGAGGCAGGAATGGCGCCACCCGCATGTCCCCCGTCCCGGAGCAACTCTGGGGTGCCGAACTACACTTCCCAGAAACCTCCGCGGCCGGAAATAGCCTGCGGGCCTTCTGGGAAGTGTAGTCCCATGGAGCACTTCTCCCCAGGAGAGCCGGAACTCGCTAGAGAGAGAAAGGGTGAGTGATAGAGAGAGAGTGAGAAAGAGAGAGGGGGGAGTGAGGGAGTGAGAGAGAGAGGGGGGGGTGATAGAGAGAGAGTGAGAGAGAGAAAGAGGGGGAAGTGAGAGAGTGAGAGAGAGGGGAGTGAGAGAGATGGGGAGAGAGAGGGGGGCAGGAGTGAGAGAGTGAGAGAGACGGAGAGTGAGAGAGAGAGATGGGGGAGAGAGGGGGGCAGGAGTGAGAGAGAGGGGAGAGCGAGAGAGAGAGACGGGGGAGAGAAAGAGAGAGGGGGGGCAGGAGTGAGAGAGTGAGAGAGGGGGAGTGATAGAGAGAGAGTGAGAGAGAGAGAGAAAGAGGGGGAAGTGAGAGAGTGAGAGGGGGGGTGAGAGAGACGGGGGGAGAGGGGGCAGGAGTGAGAGAGACGGGGAGTGAGAGAGAGACGGGGGAGAGAGAGGGGGGCAGGAGTGAGAGAGTGAGAGAGACGGGGAAGTGAGAGAGAGACGGGGAGAGAGGGGGCAGGAGTGAGAGAGTGAGAGAGTGAGAGAGATGGGGGAGTGAGAGAGAGAGGGGGGAGAGAGAGGGGCAGGAGTGTGAGAGAGGGGAGAGTGAGAGAGAGAGACGGGGAGAGAAAGAGAGACAGAGGGGGCAGGAGTGAGAGAGTGAGAGAGGGGGGAGTGATAGAGAGAGGGTGAGAGAGAGAGAGAAAGAGGGGGGAGTGAGAGAGAGAGAGGGCAGGAGTGAGAAAGTGAGAGAGGGGAGTGATAGAGAGAGAGTGAGAGAGAGAGAGAAAGAGGGGGGAGAGAGAGAGAGGGCAGGAGTGAGAGAGTGAGAGGGGGAGTGATAGAGAGAGAGTGAGAGAGAGAGAGAAAGTGGGGGAGTGAGAGACTGAGAGAGAGTGACAGAGAGAGGGGAGTGAGAGAGAGGGGGAGTAAGAGAGAGAGATGGGGAGAGAGAGGGGCAGGAGTGAGAGAGAGGGGAGAGAGAGAGAGAGAGACGGGGGAGAGAAAGTGAGACAGAGGGGGCAGGAGTGAGAGAGTGAGAGAGGTGGGAGTGATCGAGAGAGGGTGAGAGAGAGAGAGAGAAAGAGGGGGGAGTGAGAGAGAGAGAAGGCAGGAGTGAGAGAGAGAGAGGGGGGAGTGATAGAGAGAGAGTGAGAGAGAGAGAGAGAAAGAGAGGGGGAGTGAGAGAGAGAGAGAGAGAAAGAGAGGGAAGTGAGAGAGTGAGAGAGGGGGAGTGAGAGAGAGACGGGGAGAGAGAGGGGGGCAGGAGTGAGAGAGTGAGAGAGACGGGGAGTGAGAGAGAGAGATGGGGGAGAGAGAGGGAGCAGGAGTGAGAGAGAGGGGAGAGTGAGAGAGAGAGAGACAGGGGAGAGAAAGAGAGAGGGGGAGTGAGAGAGTGAGAGAGGGGAGAGTGATAGAGAGAGAGTGAGAGAGAGAGAAAGAGGGGGAAGTGAGAGAGTGAGAGGGATGTGAGAGAGACGGGGAGAGAGGGGGCAGGAGTGAGAGAGACGGGGGAGTGAGAGAGAGACGGGAGAGAGAGAGAGGGGCAGGAGTGAGAGAGTGAGAGAGACGGGGAAGTGAGAGAGAGACGGGGGAGAGAGGGGGGCAGGAGTGAGAGAGATGGGGAGTGAGAGAGAGATGGGGAGAGAGAGGGGGGCAGGAGTGAGAGAGAGGGGGGAGAGGAGAGAGAGAGACGGGGAGAGAAAGAGAGACAGAGGGGGCAGGAGTGAGAGAGTGAGAGAGGGGGAGTGATAGAGAGAGGGTGAGAGAGAGAGAGAGAAAGGGGGGAGTGAGAGAGAGAGGGCAGGAGTGAGAGAGTGAGAGAGGGGGAGTGATAGAGAGAGAGTGAGAGAGAGAGAGAGGGGGAGTGAGAGACTGAGAGAGAGTGACAGAGAGAGGGGAGAGAGAGAGAGGGGGGAGTAAGAGAGAGATGGGGAGAGAGAGGGGGCAGGAGTGAGAGAGAGGGGAGAGTGAGAGAGAGACGGGAGAGAGAAAGAGAGACAGAGGGGGCAGGAGTGAGAGAGTGAGAGAGGGGGAGTGATAGAGAGAGAGTGAGTGAGAGAGAGAGAGAGAGAAAGAGGGGGGAGTGAGAGAGAGAGAGGGCAGGAGTGAGAGAGTGAGAGAGGGGGAGTGATAGAGAGAGAGTGAGAGAGAGAGAAAGAGGGGGAGTGAGAGACTGAGAGAGAGTGACAGAGAGAGGGGAGAGTGAGAGAGAGGGGGGAGTAAGAGAGAGAGACGGGGAGAGAGAGAGAGAGGGCAGGAGTGAGAGAGAGGGGGAGGGAGTGATAGATAGGAATAGAGAGAGAGAGTGAGTGGTACATAGAGAGAGATTGGGTGATACACACAGAGTGAGTACACAGATATAGAGAGACACACAGTGAGCGAGTGATAGAGAGAGAGTGTGATGGAGAATAATATACACAGAGAGAGACAGTGATAGATAAGGATAGGGATAGATACGGTAGATAGAGAGAGACACAGACAAACACAGGAAGTTATAGAGAGAGAGATAGGTAGATAGTAGGCATGCTAAAATTGAAACGGAAATCTAATTGATTCGTTAGAAATCCATAATTAATGGGACTTTTGTTGTTTTACGGATCGCTGCCCCGAACCAGGAAGTAGACTTCCTTTTACGGTCCGTGAGGCCAACAATTTTGCGTTAGGATCGTTAGAAATTCTTAATTATTAATTAATTAATTATTGTACTACTCACTTCTCCCTATCTTCTCCCCTCATTTCCTTCCGCCTTCATTCAGCTTCTTCTTTTTCCCGCATTTCTATGGGGAACTGGAAGTGACGCTGCTGCTAGGTAGAGGCAATGCATTCTGGAAAGTGATTAACACACACACACACACACACGAGCGCACGATTCTCCTCACTCTCTCCGGGCTTCCCCCTCCTTCTCTTCCCCGTTGCTCTGCTGCCATGCATGCCCCATCGCAGGGGCCTGATTCACACACACACACACGCGCACCCCCACGCTTCTCCTCTCTCTCCAGGCTTCCCCCCCCCTCCTTCTCTTCCCCGTTGCTCTGCTGCCATGCATGCCCCATCGCAGGGGCCTGATTCACACACACACACACGCACGCACTCTCTCTCCTCTCTCTCCAGGCTTCCCCCCCTCCTTCTCTTCCCCGTTGCTCTGCTGCCATGCATGCCCCATCGCAGGGGCCTGATTCACACACACACACGCTTCTCTCTCTCTCCCCTGCGCTCTCTCAGATGCTTCTCTTCCCCGTTGCTCTGCCTTGCCCCATCGCAGGGACCAGCTTCAGCCCTCCAGGTACGTGTTTTGGACTTCAACTCCCACCATTCCTCACAGCCTCAGGCCTCTTCCTTTTCCTCTCAGCCTGGGCAAACTTGGGCCCTCGCTCCTCAGGATCGGGGTGAGAGAGAGGCAGCGGAGGAGCGAGGGGGCCTCCTCCTTTTCTTTTGCTGCTTCCAAGAATAGAAAACCCCCCTCCTCCTCCCTTCCTCCTTCCCTCCCTCCTTCCTATTTGGAGAGTCCCATCTACAATTCAGTGTGGTTTATTCAAGTTTGGCCTACAACTCCCAGAAATCCCAGCCAATTTACCAGCTGTTAGGATTTCTGGGAGTTGTAGGCCAAAAACCATCTGAAAGCGCATGCTCTGGCATACGAATTTCTAATGAATTTCGTTAGTACTTAAGTTACATTTCCGAAAATTTTGGGAATTTTTTTGTAAGTCTTTGATATACTAATCAAAAAAAAATCCCCCCCCATTTGATTTTAGAATCGCCATTTTTCGATTTGTTATCATGCCTAGTAGATAGGGATAGAGAGAGAGAGAGAGAGAGAGAGAGAGAGACACACAGAGAGAGATACATGGCACAGCAACGCGTGCCGGGTTCAGCTACTAGTACTATAAGCATAGATATGATATACATTCTTACGATTATATAACTGTATTACTTTTGGTGTATAGTGGCCTTTCGCCCTTGTACTTCGGGGAATCCTTCCTCTCTATTGTTTATAAGCACTGCTCTTGACCATGCCCTTGTTGTCTTCATGTTCATTGCTTTCCTGTGTTAGCAGTTAGTGTGAAGGCCTTGCTGCCATCATTACCTCTGGTGTGCATTAAAGGTGTATTGAAGCACACATTGGCATCTGTTCTCCTTCATGTGTTTTGTAGATTCCAATTCCCATGAGTCCTAACCAGGAAGAGCAGTGTTCAGGGGGATGATGAGTGTTGTAGTCCAAGGACATGACAAGTATCACATAAATACTTTCATCCTGATGTGATGTGATAAACAGTAGAATCTCATTTAACCGACACCCATAGGAGCTGGTAGATGCCAGATAAATGTAGTTTCTGGTTGCTTGAGATTTACTATTTTAAAAAGACTCAACTGATACCATACTCCATACCATAAACTCTATATTGATGTGATATTAATGTTGAAATACAGCAATTAAATGCACATAAAGACTAACCCACTTTAATGTAACAGTTTTATCTATATATATAAAGGAAGAGCCGTCATGGGAAGACTACCTCAAACAAAGAAACCTTACAACGCAGAAACACAAAACTTGCCAACAGAAATAGGCCTCAAGCAAGGTACGTTTGTAGCAAAGATACTCCCCCCAAAACCTAAAAGGCCCCCAAAACAACGAGTAAAAATAAAACTACATTTCCCAGCATCCTCCGGGGCTGCCAATGACTCTCCCAGCCTCTACATTCTATCAACATGATTGGCTGCCAATAAGGGCGGATTTGCATAACTGCTGTACTGGCCAGCCAACATGAACATTCCGACCCATAATAAACTGTCAGAGGAGGATAAGGCAAAGGGCTGAGGCACAAACATAAAACACCCAATTCACTTCAACACCATAACTAACAACAATTCCAACCCTTACATACTAAGACTTGCTCGCATCTCCTAAATAGGGCACAGCAACCCCCCACCAAAACCTAAAAGGCCCCCAAAACAACGAGTTTAAAAAAACTACATTTCCCAGCATCCTCCGTGGCTGCCAGCGAATGCCATTGGCCGACATCGGCCCACACAAAATGCAGGGAGGATGAGTAACCATAGCAACGCTGGCAAGAGCCATCCAAGGCTAGGATAGAATGCTGAGAGATTTCAGTTGTCAGTTGGTGTTTGAGGGTTAAACTGTCAAAACCAAACTCTATGAGGGAGCAATTCTCCAGCAATTCCTACCCACACAACACAACACAACACAACTTCCAATCACAACCCATCCCACCAACCTTACGGGACCACGTACACACAACACCTACCACCACCACAAACAAAAACCATTCCTTCCTTCCACACAGACAGAAACTGACCCAAAAGACAAGCCATGCCTTCTAAAAATAACAGCATTGGACGACACACTCACAACGCTACATACCTCAAACAAAAAAAGGGCAGAACAAGCGCCAGAACAGAAACACACTGCGCAGCAGAGACACAGACAACAAGTCACTGCACGACGCACAGCTGAGAACCAAATGCAAAGAACTGCACGACAAGAAGAAGCGCGCAGCCAGGAACAACAAAGACGCAGAAATGCAACATAACAGCAGTGCGCAAGGAGCGCAGAAAAACGACATCGCAACACAGAAAACAAACTTCAAAAACACTGCAACCAATTCCACCGCCTAGCCTTCAGATACAATGCTGCAGAAGACTACAGCATGGCGCTAGAGGCCGACATTGGCACCCTAACGCACATCTGCACACACTGCAAAGCCCTGAAATACCCAGCAGAAACACCGGGAATCTGCTGCCTAGCCGGTAAAGTCTCTCTACCACCACTTGCCACTCCTCCACAACCACTACAGACTTTGCTGAGTGGAGACACTCCAGAATCAAAACACTTCCTCCGCTATATAAGACAATACAACTCATGCTTCAGATGACATCATTTTGGAGCACACATAGAAAGTGCGCAAATTCATGCCTACATGACCCCACCAAGACCGTAAGTAACATGATTTCCAACCCTTACAGCCTCAGACTTTCGCATCTCCTAAATAGGGCACAGCAACGCGTGCCGGGTACAGCTAGTTATTTTATAAAAGCAGGTTTGTTCTACTAAAAATTGATTTGATTTTAATTTTTACTTAAAAGTATTTTTTGCCTGTTTGTAGAAATTTCTACTGGTTTGGTTCCAGTTTATTGAGAGTCTACTGTAATTAAAATATATGATTCCTCATTTAGTAAAGATTTAACTGTAAGCATGCTTTTTATATAGGGACAGTTTATCTTTGCTGACTTAACATTGACTTTAGTGCTGATGAGAAACCCATTTTTTAGCAGGAGAGAAGACGCCGGCCAAAAGTGGAACAGATGCCAAACCAAAAGATTCAAAAGCTGACAAACCAAAAGATGCAAAAGACGACAAACTAAAAGATGCAAAAGACGACAAACCAAAAGATGCAAAGCTGATCAAAAAAAGATGCAAAAGCTGACAAACCAATAGATGCAAAAGACGCCAAACCAAAAGATGCAAAAGATGACAAACTGAAAGATGCGAAACACAAAAAATCCAAATGTATGGGAGTGGTATATATGCCCAAGTGGTCCACTGAATTTTTTGGAATGTAGTGGAAACGGAAACCGCTAAAGGGCTGAAAAGAAACATAATCAGTGGGGAAGTGAGGGGGAAGCACTGCAAAATGTTATGTTTTAAATTGTTGGTTTTAATGCTTCTATTAATTTACTGATGTATTTTGTATTCATCATCAAGTGTTGCTAAATAAATAAATTAAATTAAATAATGCGAGCCCAGGAGATTCAGGGTGCATCTTCTACACAGTAGAATGAATGCAATTTGACACCATTTTATCTACCATAGCTCCATGCTATCGAATCCTGGTCAAAAACCCAAAGTGGCTTAGACGTCACTAATGAATTTCTACTTTACACATATCTGGAGACTTCAGCTCATTAAAGGCAAACCTAAATTAATGTAAAGTAATGTAATGTAATGTAAAGTTTTATTGTACTATAAATACAGCTGGGTAATTTATTATTTAATTTTTTATTGTTTTTGCTGGTGTAGCAACCCAGTTCCCTTTCGTGCCTGGGGGGCAGGGGGCAGCACCGGGGGTCCCAATTGCATTAGGGCCAGATGCAGCTGATGAGGACATGGAGGAAGGGGATGACGAGGTAGCTGGGCCTTCCTCTCCCACAGAAGAGCTTGGCCTGGGATGATGAATGGCCTGGCGGCTATGATAACTGGGAAAGTCAAGCTGACCTGAGAGTGCTGACTCAGATCAGTATGAGAAACCAGGTGGTTTGGTGCAGGAAAGGATTAGGAAACAGTGGAGGATGAGCCCATGGAAGCCGAAAGGCTCTCACGAAGATAGTGACCCAGGTGCTGGGAGGCAGGACGGACTTTGATAGGGACGGGCATTGAGTCCAGCAGGAGGGATTGGCACCACAGCCTAGGCGCCAGAGAGAGCGCTAGATCCGTAGCACAGATTGGCGTCGCAGCCTAGGCGTCGGGGGCCTCGCCAAGGAATTAAGTATAGGATCCGTGGGAAAGGATCCTCAGTAAGCTCGGCCACTTCTGATCAGAAGGGAGTGAAGCGGCAGTTCCTGAACCAGGGATTTGGGCTCGTGCCATGCCAAGAAGTTTCTTGGGTCAACGTTCATGAACCTTGCCTTGTTTGCTTTGCCACGGACCAAGTCTGTTTTTGATCCGCTTTGTTTTGCGGGGCCTTGTCAAGCCTTTGCCTTTGGATTTATCTAAGAACTCTTTACCTTCATTGCTATTTTGATACTTTTTATGGACAATTGCCCTTTTCACCTGTTTTTTATTATTCAATAAATAGTTAGCTGATTACCGTCTCTGTGTGTGTGATTAAGGGGCCGGGCCGAGACCCTGCATCGTGACAGCTGGCTCCTTGATAGTTTTAGTAGAAGTTTTGCCTACTATAGGGCTTTCCCAATGTGTGTCGACTGCTGGGACATATTACTGTGTCATGCAAATGCAGCCCCCAAGTCTATGTGAAATAAGCAATACATTCTCTATTTTAAATATATATATAAATGAAAGGTCTTCAGGAGCCGTGTTGTGTTCCCATGCATTTTGTTTTTACAATTTATATATGTGTCCGTATCTCTTCATCATCAACAACAACATAGGCTATCACTTGTGGCCGTGTATAATTGTCTTCCAAGAGTAGAGTCTTGGCAGTGGATGCACAAATGATTGTGGAGACCTGTTCTGGATCTGCATGATCATTTGCAGTGAGGACATACATTTCCGAATGGAAGGCATCCCCACAAGGGTTTGCTTGAGGCGCCGTCATCCTCTTGGCCATTTCTCCCTTTTGCCCTCCATTTGTGCCTCGTCAAAATCCATAGCGCTGTTGGCAATAGCTGACCACAAGTTCCAGCCACATTTTTAAAGATTAGCTTTAAGCCTTGCTTTACATCTCCTTTGTTGTCTACTTAGATTTTTGTTGGGAATCCAGAGCTGTTAGGCTAAAAAATAGCCTTCCTTGGAGGCGATTCCACAAAATATAGCAGAGTGCAGAATGCAATATTCATATGCAACAGAAACTTACATATAGTGAGTCAGGATCAAGTCCCATTTAAGAGGATTGAACAGGATTGGAGATCCACAAGGTTATAGGATCAAAAGAAAAAGTATTTATTGTACATAGAGAACATAAGAACATAAGAACATAAGAAGAGCCATGCTGAATCGGGCCTCAGCCCATCTAGTCCAGCATTCTGTGTCACACAGTGGCCCACTAGTTGTACACGGGGATCTCTAGCAGAAAGGAGGGCAAAACCCTCACCTGCTCCCGACCCCCCACAACCAGTACCCGGGGAAATCCTGCCTGCCTCCATCAACACAGAGGTGGCACTTGGATGTCCGTTTCAGTAACTACTGATTCCCTTGGTATCCATGAATCTGTCTAATCCTGCCTTGAAGCTGTCCAGGCTGACAGCTGTCACAACCTCCTCTGGAAGTGAGTTCCATAACCCAATGACCCTCTGGGTGAAGAAATATTTCCCTTTATTAGTCCTAACTTTCCTACCTGGGATGCCCCCTAGTCCTAGTGTTGTGTGACAGAGAAAATATTTTTTCTTTATTCACCTTTTCTATCCCATGCATGATTTTATACACTTCGATCAAGTCACCTCTTAGACGCCGTCTTTCAAGGCTGAAAAGACCAAGGCGTTGCAACCTGGTTTCATAAGGAAGGGCAATACAACATTTGCTGACCTATTTTCGATTCCCTTCCTGATCATGCCAAGCATAGAATTTGCTTTTTTTCACTGCTGCAGCGCACTGGGTTGACATCTTCATTGAGCTGTCCACCAAAACCCCAAGATCCCTTTCCTGGTTTGTCTCGGAAAGCTTTGATCCCATCAATTGGTAGGTGTACTTGGGGTTCTTTGCCCCGATGTGCATGACTTTACACTTGTTTAGGTTAAAATGCATTTGCCACTTTGTTGCCCATTCACTCAATTTTGAGAGATCTTTCTGGAGCTCTTTACAATCAGTTTCATTTTTAACTACCCTGAACAATTTAGTGTCATCTGCAAACTTTGCTACCTCAGAATTTACTCCTACATCCAGGTCATTAATGAATAAATTAAAAAGTAACGGACCCAAAACTGAACCTTGGGATACGCCACTTCTCACCTCTTTCCACCCAGAGAAATGTCCGTTTATTACCACCCTTTGTTTCCTACAGTTTAGCCAGGTTCCAATCCAGGACAAGACCTGTCCTCTGATTCCATGGCTGAAGAGCTTATTTAGGAGCCTTTGGTGAGGGACTTTGTCAAAAGCCTTTGAAAGTCAAGGTAAACAATATCGACTGGGTTCCCTTTATCTATGTGTTTATTTACACCCTCAAAGAATTCTATCAAGTTAGTAAGACATGATTTGCCTTTGCAGAAACCATGTTGATTTTCCTTCAGCAATCCCTGTTCTTCTATGTGCTTAGTAATTTTTTCTTTAATAATGGTTTCCATCACTTTGCCTGGAACTGAGGTTAGACTAACTGGCCTATAATTTCCTGGATCACCTCTGGATCCTTTCTTGAAGATCGGAGTTACATTTGCCTCCCTCCAGTCCTCGGGTACAGTGCCTGATCTTAGAGAAAGGTTATATATTTTGGCTAGAATTTCAGCAATTTCACACTTGAGTTCCTTAAGAACTCTGGGGTGGATGCCATCTGGCCCTGGTGATTTGTTGACATTTAGTTTAGTAAGGCATGTGAGAACATCTTCCTTGTTTATCTCTATCTGGTTTAATTCATTTAATTCCCTCCCTGAAAAAACTGACTCGGCTGCAGGCATATGTTGTCTGTCCTCCTGTGTGAAAACGGAGGCAAAGAAGTCGTTTAGCCGCTCAGCAATCTCCTTGTCTTCACTTATTGTCCCTTTCTTACCATTTTCGTCAAGTGGCCCAACTGCTTTTCTAGTTGGGTTTCTGCTTCTGATGTACTTAAAGAAGTTTTTGTTGTTTTTTTAATATTCTTTGCTATGTGTGCCTCAAAATCTCTCTTGGCTTTCCTGACGGTTGCTTTGCATTTAGTTTGCCAGAGCTTGTGTTCCTTTCTGTTCTCTTCAGTAGGAAGAGCCTTCCATTTCTTAAATGAGTTTTTCTTCTTTCCAATCACATCTTTTACTTCATTTGTAAGCCATGCCGATGTCCTCTTGGACTTTCCCCCCTGCCTCTTTCTTATTTTAGGAATGCATTTTAGTTCGGCTTGTTTTAAAGTATTTTTAAACAGTTTCCAAGCATTTTGAGGGATTTGAAATTTTTAACTGTTCCTTTTAGTTTGTTCTTTACTATTTTTCTCATTTTGGTGAAATTCCCTTTTGAAAATTTAAGGTCTCTGTGTTAGTTTTCACTGACAGTTTGCTGTCCAAACTTAAGTTGAAGGTTATTGTGTTGTGGTCACTGGTACCTATGGGCTCAGTTACAAGGACATCTTGAACGAGATCTTGTTCATTAGTTAGCACCAAGTCCAGGATCCCCTTTCCCTGGTTGGTTCCATGACCATCTGCTCAAGGGAATAATCAGCTAGCATGTCGAGGAACCTTGTCTCTCTTTCATGCGTAGAACAAGAATTTAGCCAATCTATTCGGGGATAGTTGAAGTCGCCCATTATGACTAATTTATTGCTTTTTGAGGCCTGTTTAATTTCATTTTCCAGATAGCAGTCTGCCTCTGGAGTTTGGTTGGGAGGGCGATAGCAGATCCCTAATGCTAGATTAGTTTTTTGTCCTGGGACTTTTACCCACAATGTTTCTGTAGGCGAGTTTGAATTTTCTTGAAATTCTAATTCATGAGATTCTAGCTCTTCATTTATGTACAAGGCCACACCGCCACCGTTTTTCCCTCTCCTGTCTTTCCTGTACAGTTTATAACCTGGAATTTTTGTGTCCCAATTGTTTTCCTCTGTCCACCAGGTTTCTGTTATGCCAATAATATCAATATTTTTTCTTTTGCCAAACATTCCAACTCCCCTATTTTTGTTCAAGGCTTCTAGCGTTTGCGTACAGACATTTATATTTATTGCTCTGATGCCCTTTCAACTTTGGCTGTTTATGAGAATTTGTAGAAGGCCTACCATGTCCTACCTCTTGACTACTTTCTATAGTTTCTGTTAACTCAGCCATTTGTGCGTAAATTTCATCCTCCATACTTGGCGTTTCACCCTCTCGAACCGGAAGCTGCCCAGCTCCTGTCGACTTTCCCCTAGGAATCAGTTTAAAAGCTGCTCTGAAGCCTTTTTAATATTAATTGCCAGCAGTCTGGTTCCATTTTCGTTCAGGTGTAACCCGTCCCTTTTGTAAAGGTTTGGCTTTCCCGAAAATGTCCCCCAGTTCCTAACAAATCTAAAGCCTTCCTCTCGACACCACTGCCTCATCCACGCATTGAAGCTCCTGAGCTCTGCTTGTCTGGCTGTCCCTGCGCGTGGAACCGGTAGAATTTCCGAGAATGCTACCTTTGAGGTCCTGGACCTTAATCTTCTACCTAGCAACCTAAATTTGGCTTCCAGGACCATCCGTTTGGCCTTCCCAATGTCATTGGTACCGACGTGTACCACGACTGCTGGCTCCACCCCGGCACTATCTACCAGCCTATCTAGATGCCTCGTGATGTCCGCAGAGAAATCCAATTAAGATAGGAAAGGTTACTTGGAGCTAACTAGCTTTCTAAGCTATCCACTAAGGTAAAAAGAAAGGAAAAAATAATAAAAGTAACTATCTACTACATCTTTCCTTTAGACAAAGGGAAGATGCCTTCCTCTCTCTATGGAAGTTGAAGAGAAGTCTCAAGCCGCATGGCTTGGCTTAAACAAAAGAGATAAAGGGCTTGTAAACAGGAAATTACCTTTCTGAGTGTTTACATTGATCCCAGTCAAAGGGGTAGAGTTTGGCATGCAGGGTGAATGAATACGACCCCCCTTCTTAACCCCTTCTTGAGGTAATCTGCTAAAGGCAATAGGGAAAGGAATCCCTCATTCTAATCTATTTTAGGCTATCTACTCCTCATTGAGGACTGAGACTTGCGCAGTCAGGGATGAAACCCAACAATCCCCTACTTTTCATCTAGGACCGCTCAAGTCTATCAGATTCAGCTTCTTCTTCAGCTTGTCATGAGTTTGTCTGGGTAACAGCTTCGTCAGGATATCTGCAATCATATCTTCTGACTTGCAATATTCCAGTCTCATGAATCCTTCTTCATAAGCGTTCTTCACAATATGGTACTTTGTGTCCACATGCTTCAGTAGTGGGCTTATTCTGTCTGTTTGAGAATACTTCAGACAGCCTTGATTGTCTTCAAAGACTTCTATTGGTGTTGGTTCACTAATTCCAAAATCAATCAGCACCATGTGGAGCCATTTCAGTTGTTTGCATGCTCCCGCAGCCGATATGTACTCAGCTTCAGTCGATGATGATGCAACAACGTTTTGTTTTTGTGTTGTCCAGTCTATTAGCGCTTCTCCATAGAAGAACAAGAAACCACTTGTCGATTTTCTGTCTTTAGTGTCATTAGCTCAATCAGAGTCCACATATCCTTTAAGTATTGGGTCACTGGTAGCTTGTAATCTTAACTTGAGGTTCAATGTCCCCTTCAAGTATCTTGCAACTCTTTTAATTGCAATAAGATCATATTTGGTTGGTTGACTGGTCTTTCTGCACAGTATTCCAACAGCTGCTGAGATGTCAGGTCTTGTAATCATGCTGATGTACAGTAGTTTTCCAATAGCCTCTCTGTATAAGCTATTGTCTGGTAACAGTTCACTTTCTGAAGAGTTCTTCCAATAGTTTATTTCCATTGGTGTACTCACTGGATTTACATCTGAGAGTCCAAGATGCCTCAATAAGTCCAGTATCTTTTGCTTCTGGTTCAGCAAGAAGCTTCCATCTTCTTCTTTCTCAATCTGTATCCCTAAGTAATGGGATATGTTTTCAAGTTGTTTCACCTTCACAGTATGGTTCAGGTGCTGTACAACCTCATCAAAGTCACTCTTTCTTTCAAAACAAAAAATAATGTCATCTACGTACGTCAAAACATATGTCCATCTATTGTCCTTGAATCTAGAGTAGAGACAGGGGTCAGCTTTGCCTTTAGCAAAACCCTTTTCAATCAACATTTGATTCAATTTTTCATTCCAGCATTTTCTGGCTCCAGCAATTTCTGGTTCCAGCTTTTCTGGTTGCTTCCTTGGGCCGTAAATTGATTTCTGTAATTTGCATACATAATCTTTGTGTGCTTTATCTTCAAAACCTGGTGGTTGTTGCATAAAAATGTCTTCCTTTAAGTCACCGTGAAGAAAGGCTGTGGATACGTCCAGGTGTTGGACTTCCATCCTTCTTGAAGCTGCTATTGTAAGTAACAGTCTCAAAGTGGTGTGTTTCACAACAGGTGCAAAGGTTTGGTCATAGTCTTCACCAAACTCTTGTGAATATCCTTTTGCAACAAGCCTGGCTTTGTATCTCTGTATTTTGCCATTCTCATCATGTTTTAGCTTGAATACCCATTTGCATCCAACAATGTTCTTGTTATTGGGTGGTGGAACAAGTGTCCATGTTCCATTCCCTTGCAATGATGACATTTCATCCATTGCTGCATCCATCCATTTCTTCTTTTCATCCTCTGGTAATCTCTGCATTTGATTCCAGGATGATGGCTCTTGTGGTTCTCTTTCATTGCTCAGGTAAGCAAAACGCAAAGGAGGAACGCCGTTATTATGTCTTTCAGATCTGCGAAGCGATGTCTCTGTGTCACCACTGGGTGGCGTTGCACTCTCATCTTGTGTATCAAGGTGCAATTCTTCTCCTTGACCACTCGATGGCGTTGGCCTTTCGTCCAGCCTCCTGAGATGCAATTGCTCCGCTTGACCACTGGATGGCGCGGCTCCTTCCTCTCTTGGACCGCATGGCCAAACTGTGACAATGGCTTCTTGAGTCTGTTCAGCCTGTGAAAAATTGCCATCTTCTCTTTCATCAACATACACTACTTTTCCTACGATTACTGTCCTGCTTTGGGGGTTATACAATCTATAACCTTTGTCCTCAGGGCTGTATTCAATTATGATCAAAGCTTTGGATCTTTGTCCAAATTTGCCACATTGCTTTGGTTTTGGTATGTATAAATATCCTTTGGATCCAAACACCTTTAAATGGCTTACAGGGGGTGCATGGCCGTTCCATAGTTCATATGGAGTCACATCTCTGCTTGCATTTGGAGGTCTGTTTTGCAAACAACAAGCAGTATTAACTGCTTCGGCCCATAGATATGCTTCCAGCTTTGCATCTAAAAGCATTGTACTAGCCATTTCAATTAAACTGCGATTTTTGCGTTCTGCGATTCCATTCTGGTGGGCGTGAAAAGGCAACGATTTTTCATGGTGAATTCCATGCTTTCTCAACACACCTTCCATTGCTTCACTGCAAAACTCAGTCCCATTGTCACTCCTGAACGCTTCAGGATATCTACCAAATTTATTGTTCACTTTGGCTAGAAAGTCCAATAATCTATCATGTACTTCACTCTTATTCTTCAAGAAATATACAAAACTAAATTTTGAAAAATAATCAATGAAACTCAGCATATATTTAGCGCCTGTTAGAGTTGCAGTGTTCATAGGGCCACAAACGTCGCTGTGAATTAGCTGCAAAGGGTGCTCTGTGATCATTCCACTGTTCTTGGGAGTAACCGGGGCTGTTGCCTTCCCTATTATACATGTGGGACATTTTTTGCTTGCAATGAGGTGGCAGTGGGCCAGAAAATGGAAATATTTAATATGCAATATAATCTGTATTAATGCCATGAGTATAAAGGCAATATAATCTGTTTGCATATGTTAGAATAGAGAGCATTATTAATCTGTATTACTGCAAGGTATAAGACACTGTGATCTGTAGCCTTGAATTTAAATCAGCAGGAATGTATGGGAAGATGCTGAATATGTATGTTAGAAATGTTAAGCCAGGTCCTCTGGTGCCAAGCTTAATTCTATTCTTCTTGAAAATGTTTACTTTATGGGGCCCATCTCACATCCTGTTCTCTCTCTCAAGGATGGAGCTAGCTCAGAGAATGTAAGGAATGTTTTCCTTTCCTTAGAAGGAGGAGGGGTGAGGCAAGGGGCGAGAGGGGTAAAAACCAGAACTGACCGGACCTCTCTCGTGTTAAGACCATTCTTTTAAGCTGTGCCTCTGATTTTACATCAGAAGATTCCTGTTAAAATAAAGCCTTGATTTCTTTTGAACCTGAAAAGACGAGTCTGTGAGTATATTTTTATATCCATTGCTAACGCCTAGGTAAAAGGGAAGATTTTAAAATCTCGCCCTAACATTTATTTATTTATTTATTTATTTATTTATTGGGGCTTCTTCGCCGCCGACTCCCGGGGGCTCGCGGCGGCTCACAGAGCCAGTGGCACAACGCCACAGGTTAAAACATAAAAACAGTTAAAAACAGTTAAAACAATTAAACAGCAAAATGCAATATAACAATTGAGCAGCAGGAGATATCACAGCCCAGAGAGTATAGACGAGGCCTACTCGCCCAAAGGCCTGCCTAAACAAATGAGTTTTGCAGGCCCGTCTAAATGGCAGCAGATCTCTCAGGGCTCTGGCCGACCGGGAGGGCGTTCCATAGTGGGGAGCTATAATAGAGAACGCCCTCCGGCGGGTCGATGTTAGATGTGCCGACTTTACAGATGGTACTACCAACAGGTTGGCCTCTTCGGACCGAAGTGATCTCGCTGGGCAATATGGGGTGAGACGGTCCCTCAGATACGCTGGCCCCAGGCCGTGTATGCCTTGAAGGTAAGAACCAGCACTTTGAAGGCGACCGGTGCTCAATAGGCAGCCAGTGCAGATCCTGCAAAATTGGTGTTATACGGCATCCTGCTGGTGCCCCAGACAGGAGCCGGGCGGCAGTGTTCTGCACCAGCTTGAGCTTCCGGATCGGCGACATAGGCAGGCCAACGTAAAGCGCGTTACAGTAGTCTAGCCTTGAGATGACCGTGGCTTGGATCACCGTGGCTAGGTCGCTCCGGGGAGGTAGGGGGCCAGCCTCCTTGCCTGGCGGAGGTGGAAAAAGCAGCCTTGCTGGCCCAGGGTCGGGAGCCGGGCACCCACCCCGCCCGGGCCGCCCAGCCACAAGATCTCCGTCTTCGCCGGATTCACCATCAACCTACTGGCTCGCAGCCATCCAGTAACGGCTTCGAGGCAATGTTGGAAATTATCGGGGACGGATTCCGGCCTGCCCTCCATCCTCAGAATGAGCTGGGTGTCATCGGGCGTACTGATGGCAGACCAGCCCATAACCCCGCACCAGCTGTGCAAGCGGCTGCATGTAGATGTTAAATAATAGAGGGGAGAGAATGGCCCCCTGAGGGACTCCACACACTAATGGGGGAGCCCTCGGAGACCTCCCGCCCTCCTCACACGCTGAGACCGCTGGCGGAGGAAGGAGGTCAGCCATTTAAGGACAGTCCCCCTCACTCCTGCCATGGCCAGGCGGTGGATCAAAAGATTGTGGTCGACCGTGTCAAACGCTGCCGTGAGGTCCAATAACACGAGCAGCGCAGACCCGCCTTGGTCGAGCTGGCAGCGGAGTTGGTCTGTGATGGAGACCAGGACCGTCTCCGTCCCATGCCCCGAACGGAAGCCGGACTGGAAGGGGTCAAGCCATGTTGCATCATCTAAGAAGGACTGCAGCTGCTCCATTACTGCCCTCTCACTACCTTGCCCAGGTATGGAAGATTCGACACTGGGCGGTAGTTGGAGAGGAACCGCAGGGTCAATGATGGTTTCTTCAGTAATGGAGCCACCACCGCCTCTTTTAAGCACTCTGGAAAGACTCCTTGCTCAAGGGAGCTGTTTATGACATTCAACAGAGGCCCGTAACCCCTCCAGGCAAGATCTAACAAGCCAGGAGGGGCACGGGTCGAGGGAGCAGGTGGTGGGCGAGCCGCAGCCACTATCTTATCAACAGCATCTGCGTCCAGTGGCGGCTCGGTCGATGGTGGGCCGGCGGAGGGCCACGGAGTCTCGAGCTCTCTCACTGTATCAATTGTGGCCGGGAGGTCCCAGCGGAGGCTCAGTATCTTGTCTGCAAAAAGCCCTGGAAAACACCGGCGGTAAGGGCCTGATCGCTGTTTTTTGGGACGGTAGGGACCGTCGTCAGAGATCGAATTACCTTAAAGAGTTGAGCCGGGCGTGAGCTGGCAGACGCTATCAAGGCAGAGAAGTATACTTTTTGGCTGCCTTGACAGCTTGCTCATAAGTTTCTTTGAATAACTTATAAGCCGATATTGAGGCTCCGTCACGGAGTTTTCCGCCACTCGCGCTCTAACCGTCTCTTCTCCCGCTTCATAACCTGAGGTCCCTTGTATACCAAGGGGACCGATGATTGCGAGGTCGGAGAGGGCGCCTAGGGGCACTCGTCGAGAGCTCTAGCTAGTGAGGCATTCCAAGCCTGCACCAGCTCATCGACTGAGACGCTGGTAGACTCCAGATCCTCAGAGCATTCAGGAACCTCTCGGGTTCCATAAGTCTCTTTAAGGCGAACAAAAAATCCGTTCGGCGCCCATGCATGGGAGAGGTTGCTCAACCCGGATACTTAGAGCACAGTGGTCCGACCATGGAACCTCGATTACCGAGGCTAGGTCCACTTGAACCCCTGCACTGAACACCAGGTCGGGGGTGTGCCCAGCCGAAAAGTGGGTCCCGAGTTACATAAGGAGAGGCCCAATGTCGCCATGGTCGAAATTAGTCCCGGCTGCAGATGGAATGGGGCTGCGTCGGCGTGACATTGAAGTCACCAGGACAATGAGTCTGGGAAACCTCAATGCCCACTCCGACACAGTCTCAGCAGCCAGCGCCTGGCTCTCTGCCCCAGCGAGATTATCTTATAGGCGTTATCATAAATGGAATACTGACAGGCTCTGAAACTTGCTTCGACTTTTTTCGCAATCTTCGAAGGACAGAGAAAGCTGCAGAGCATACGGGCCCGTTAATGCACTGTGGTTTATCTCTGACCTATGGAAGGTGGATAAACGAAGGCAACTGTTCGGGTGAAACAAAAATCAACGCATCGAGGACGTCAAGGAACAGGTAATTATGAAAGGGTTAATTACATAAGGGTTAATTATATAGCAAGGCGCTTGCAGGGTATCCGAGAAAAACCCAGGTCGCTGCATAATTAGACTTTGAAAAGGTCATAGTCTAAGGGGTTTTGTCTCGAAGATAAGGGTAAGCCTCCTTAAGAAAAAAAAGGAGAAGGAGATTCAAGCTAAATCTCGATGCGAAATTGTCTTTAGAAGCAGCGTCTAAGGCATTTCGATAAAGGACTTTTAGGGGAGAAAAAGTCAGGTAAGGTTTAGACACCTTCCTGTCTCCCCGTTAGGTATAAAAGGAAAACAGCCTCACATAGTAATTAATTACATGTGAGCTGAGCCCTCTTTGGAGAAGGGGGAGGGAAGAGAAAAAGGAAAACAGCCTCACATAGTAATTAATTACATGTGAGATGAGCCCTCTTTGGAGAAGGGGGAGGGAAGAGAAAAAAGAAAAAAAAAGGCCTCTCCCTGCATTTTAAAGTTTGTGTTGTAGGGGGAAGAGATAAAAAAAATAAAATAGCAACTAAGAGAGAGAGCTGTGTTGAGTAATCTTAAGAAGGAAGTATTGTTTAAAAGTTCCATTCAGCCAAGGGCTTCTTAAGGGAAGGAAGAAATTATTTAGACCTCTGTGTCACCGAATAGCACAAGGCAGGAAGCGTTCCTGTGTGTGTGTGGAGAAAAGGGGGGGAGGAATTAAGTTCCCTATGTCTTTGTTGTCAATGTGTGAGTCTGTTATCTGTTAAGGCAACAGGGAGGCCTATTAAGTGCTTGTTCTAAAGAGGCCTCTATTCATTAATTGCCATTTGAGTTTCTGTAATGCGAAACCGTTCTTAGAAGGAAAAACAAGCCTCAGGCAGGAAGCACATTCCTTTGTCTGAGTTCACTGTTTGAATTCCTTTGCTGTGAAGCTGGGAACAAAAAGCAGGAGAAATATTATTTTGAATCACTAATTAAAGGTTTTGGATTTCTCAATTCTAGAACTGCTGTCTGTCTCTGCTTAGAGGCAGACACACAACCAGGAGATATTTCTCATTCAGTTCTAGAATTGAGAATAATTAAAGATAGATAACTGTGAATCACAATTAAAACGGCTGAAGGTTTGATAAAGGGAACAGTTTTAAAAAATCATTCCTTGTCCAGTGCTGCCATCTCCTGACCAAATTAAATTGTTGCAGCTTTGAATTATTTTTGAGAAAATATCTTATACAACACTGACCTCCAGTGGAAAAAGTAAAAAATGCAGTTTCAAATTATTTTCTGAGAAAAAAAGGAAATAGCCCCATCTGGTGGAAAATAGTAAAATTACAATTTAAACCATTTTTTAAAAAAAGAATAAATACGCCATCTCCTGTCGAAATTGCAATTCTAAATCTTTTTTTCCATTTTAAGCCTTTCCAAAGGAATCTATTTGACTGTTGCT